>VYZR01086303.1:51168-79138 GCA_013400675.1 Oxylabes madagascariensis
GCAGTGCTGACCCCAGGCTGCAGCTGCTGCCTCCCCACTTCCAAAATCTGCTCATCCTGAGGAGATGGGGCCAGAGCACCACCTCAGCACTTGACTTGCTCCAAAAGCCTGTCCAGCTGTTTTTTGCAGATCCAAGTTTCATTTTAACGCTGTAACTTTTGAGTGTTTCCTCACCATGACAGCAGGTCTTATTTTCTACATGAATTTGCACAGACCCAAAGTAAAGCTCATTTTTATGGATTACAGGAAAACAATGATCACTGCTCCAAATACCAACCCACATCCTGAGACAGGCAGGCTTCCTAAAGGAGAGCTCCAGGCCAGTAACTCCACCCTACATCCTTCCATTTTCCAAATTATTCTGACTTTCAGAGCATTTTCAATGCAGTGCTCTTTAAGGACAGCATACTTCTAGACAATTAAGACAGCCAACTGTATGTATAGACTGTCTGCAAAGAAACTGTCTTATCAGCCCACCTTTTTCACCTACAATATAAATTTTGAGCCCCTGGTTTCATGTGAACCTGTATGCAAGAAGCTTCTGATCATCACATGGATATCAGCAATGTGTGAATTTCTATGTAACCACACTGGAGTCCCAACTTTACACTCTCAAAGCCAGTGTTTGAAGGAACAGTAAAACAAAGAAAAAGTATAGCATTAAAATATTAAGCAAAATGAAAGTGCATGGTTTACAAGGATCTGCAAATCCATGCAAGAATTTAAATATCTTGGTAACTGCAACTGGGGAAGAAAAAAAACTATAGGAGGGGAAAAAATATAATGGGTAGCATTTGAGCGTTAAGTGGAGTTTGCAATTCTTTCTAGGATGGCAGGGTATGGATGTCATTAATCTTCAGTTTCAGCAATAAGCCTGAATTTTCTTTGTTTTCAAGCTTTGTTCATCACATGCACCATGCTCAGAGCTTGTGTTTTTCTTTAGTTTACTGAGGGTCTTATTATATCCTTATTCATGAGAGAAACACTTTATTGCCTGGGTATTAAAATTGTCTTCTGTGAAAAGGGGAGAGGTTCTGAAGTGAGGTATAATTTACAGCTTCAGAATACTGGAATAACTTTGGGTATAAATCTGCAGCATTCATGAGTTTTCTACCTGAAGACAGGGAGACTTACAACCAGCAAAAGAGGAAAGTCCCAGTTAAGCTCTTCACTTCCACAAGGGAAAACTGGCAAGCACACAACAGGGAGAGCACTACTGGACTTGAAATATGAGTTGAAGATGAATTAATGAGAGGGGCTTGCAATGACTGGGGTTGTCTACCTTAATTTCACGCTCCTCTCAAACCCAGCAGTATCAGTTTCCCACCATGTCTATCTGCTGATCAGGCCCCAGGTCAAGATTTCTCAATGCTTCTATTTGAAAGGAAGAGTGTCTACAAAAAATAACATTGGAGTCAAATACACATTGTCTACCTCGATGTCCATCTGACTAATGCAAGAACGAATATGAAGTTTTTAAGGTGACCCTTCAAGCCAAGAAATTCATGTCAGCTCCTTAATACCATTACAATATTTATCATAGTCCTTAGCCAATATTTCCAGTGAAAACAATGGGATGCTCCCTTTATTCCAATCCAAGACCATAACAGGATCCTCTGTCCCTGTTACTGAACCTCCATTAGAAAGAGTCTGAAATCTATTAAATTGGTCTGCCAAAACAGAGCCAGTTCCCATTGCTAGGACAGGACACTGAAACCATTGGTTTCTGCCCATGAGGTTGTCAGCTGTGTTTCCATGGACTTTGTTTCATGGGTTTTCATAACCTTTAACTTTCATTTTTGTTTGAACTCAGACCTTTCAGGCTTTTGGTCAGCTCTAGAACCCTTGCAGTTATCAGCACTTCATCCCACTGACAAAAATCTCCTGGGACGTACAAGAATATATCAGAAAAAATACCAAAATTGCAGCCCACTGAAAAATATTTCCTTTACCTGTACAGAAAGAGAAAAACACCAGACTCTGATAAAAAAGGTTCAAAGACATAAATCAGACTTAACCCTCACTTGCACCTTCTATTAAGGCTTAAACCTGAAACTATATGCTATTAGCTTGGGTTTTGGTTTAAAAATGAGCTAGCAATGGCACTAGTAACCAAGCAACAGTAATTGCTTCTCTCAGATTAAACCACAACATGACATTAAAGCTCTGCTACTGAACTTCCCTACAAAGGTGCAAAATTTTTGCAGGCAGAAGTTAATTATGTAGAAGGGCAATTTCAATTTAAGTTGCAAGCATCTCTGAGCTGTACGGAGGCAGGAAACAATGAGGTCAAGAGTTCAACCTACCTGAGTTTTAAATCTAGAGGAGGATTATTGTAGCTTCCAATTTATAATTGATGCATCCAGCCTCTCGAAATAATTTCAACTAAATCAAAATAAATGACCTTTAAATAACTGCTATCCAATAATATGATTGGACTCCACAGATTTTACCGTGGCTGTAGTTGTTAGAATTTCACTTCTGAAGTGACAATACTACCATGAATAGGAACTAGAGGGCATTGTGTATCTTATAACCAAACTAGAAAGTTCAAGCTACTCTTTATGAACAAACCTATTTCCAGATAACTAGCATGGCTCTTTGTGTTTACAGATATGAAATGACTCCTTTGGACTAATTATCTCAACTTGAGAGTACCATCACTTTACAAATGATATCTATCTTTTCTATTAACACATTTGGAGCCTTTTATTTTTTCTTAAATATAAATTAATTAAAAATTAAGAGTCAAGCAGCCTTCTTATTTGAGTGTTATACAGGTCGTGTGATTTTCGGATATGAAATATTTAAAGCCATATCCAAGTTTTAGGACAATTTTCTGAGGGTAGCTGGAAAAAGGAGAGTAACATTTTGAAATCCTCAATAACTTTTAGTTTGATATAGGGGGATGGAACAGAGCAAATATCATTTGGAACATCAGCTGAGTGTAGGGGAAGTGAGAAGAGGAAGGTGAAAGGAAACACTGAAGGCAAACTAGAATCCTGGAATAGGTAACTGCTCATGAAACTTGGACTTTGCATGGTTTCCCTGCAGGAGGTCTGACAAGACTATCAGGTCTTTTTATGCTTCTGTTCTCTGTCTGAGAAATGAGAATATCACTTCTCACTTCTCTCCCTTAGAGGCCAGGGTAAAGATAAACCTTTACAGAAAATGCCATGGCCATGAAATCTAAAGTTCCTGAGACAAGTTGGACAGAAAGATAAGACAAGGCTCAAGAGATCCTGAAGAACAGACACGTCTCAGAAATGAGGGAGTGTCCAATGGTTTCAACACGGCAACGCAAACTGACACCACTCTGGCACTTGCAAATCAGCGACCCATGCTGGGTGTGAGGTTGTTGTGCATGGAGTCCACACCTCTGCCCTGGCTGAGGTCGTGTTGCTCTCCACTGAGGACACCATGAGCTTCCCCCCTGGTGGCAGATATTCCAGATATTTCTCACAGCTGAGAGTGCAGGAGTGGCTCCTGCAGCACATTGAACCATGCCAAGAGTCTGTTGCTTAAACAGTTTCCTCACACCAGAAGGCACAGAGGCATTTTTGTCACTTGCACAGCAGTTGCCATTAGGAAGTCAATGTTTGCCAACATACCAGCCCAGTAGGCTGCAATTGTTCCATATGCTTAGAATATGGAATTTCTGTGGTAACCGTCAAATATCCAAGTGCTAATAGTGACTGTTCTCCAAATATCGTTATTTTAGCTCCTTTCTCAGAGCCAAGAAGGAAATGGACTTCTCACCCAACTCCTTTTCACATCCTCCCCTGGTTTTCAGTAAAATTCTCTTCTATTTTCTTTAACAGGGTTAATGAAACAACAATTCTGTCTTTCCCTGTTATCACAGTTCCTTTTCATGTTCACTTTTAACAAGACAATAATCACTTTGCTTCTGGAGTATGGGGGAAGAAATCAATGTGTGTTTTCCCTGATACTCAAGGGATAGTATGTGATGAACAGATGAGACCTAAAATGCTTGGCTTTGCCAGGAAAGAGCATATTATGTCAAAAGCAAAGCAAGTATCCAGCATTTCCCAGCTGAATACAGAAGATTATAGTGTTTAGCCTTATAGAGATGAAACATCTGGAACAGGTATCCAATTCACAGCTCCAGATCCCACATACTAAGCTCTGACACACTTATATTAGTATTCCATTATCAAAGTACATTTGAAAAATCACTGTTCTGAGAGAGGTTGACTTAGAAAGAAACCTAACAGCAACAAAATCATGTTGTTGAGGGGAGCATGGCCTCGTGGCCTTGCAGGGAAGACTGAATNTATCCAGCATTTCCCAGCTGAATACAGAAGATTATAGTGTTTAGCCTTATAGAGATGAAACATCTGGAACAGGTATCCAATTCACAGCTCCAGATCCCACATACTAAGCTCTGACACACTTATATTAGTATTCCATTATCAAAGTACATTTGAAAAATCACTGTTCTGAGAGAGGTTGACTTAGAAAGAAACCTAACAGCAACAAAATCATGTTGTTGAAGACTGAAGGAGGTCAGTCTCTCACAGGTGTGTGTCTGCTCACAGATATTTGCTTTTCAAGAGCTTGGAACAGCAGTGAAATCTAAATGAGCTCAGATGAGTTCCTCACCACTGCTCTGCACAGATGTGAACTAGCTCCTCACTGGCAGAACTATGGTCAGAAGCTGAACTCACAACACTTCCTTTTCTGCAAAATGACCAGAACCTTCTTACTGATATTAAACCAGCAAATTTTAATTCTGTTTTCTTGCATGTTTCCCTTATTATCCGTGTATCAGGTTTGTTGAGTTTTGTATTTGCCCTCCTTCTTCCCAGAGGTAAACTGTTCAACTTAAATTTTGAGCACAGATTGCAAAAACATTCCCGCTGGACTTACAGACAAGTAATGCTCTTAATTAGAGACAGGCAAACTGATCCAAACTAAATACAAACCAGCCCAGACTTCAGAACAAAGTTTGAGGGGAATTTCTTTATTATCAAAGAAAATTGTTTGCTGCCCAGACTCTTTCCTTTTTGTTTGTCCTCTCTGACCTCGCGCTTTTGGAACGCTTTCTCTGTCTGACACACTGTAGACAGAACACCCAACTATTTTGTTCAGAAATCTCTTAAAATGGTAAACATTGTGATGTGAAGTTAGCTGTTTCCTGGGTCACTGGTTAGCAGTCACTGTCAAGAGCATCCTGGACATTTACACTCCTCTGAAGTTATGTTTACTCCATACATTCTTGATATTTATCTAAATGTCCAATCTTGTGCTGACTCATGCTCTGGCCTATCACAAAGGATTTAAGTGATAATAATGGGTAGAACAACTCCCTTCTATTAAGCTGCTTGTTTCTAGTATCACATCAAATGCTGAAAAACTCCTGACACTGACTCTCACTTCCCTGAAGCTTGAGGTCTGCAAGAGAAGATGTGGGATTTAAATACAGGAACTAATATGTACCATGCCAGGCCTTTTAGGAGTGGGGTGAGAGAATGAAGCCATGTTAATAAACATACAGAGACCAAAGGAATAAAACATTTTGGAATCGTCTTTCCCTTTCTGGCCAGGTAAAATAATATTAAATGGCTTGGGATGGGGGGCAGAGAAAGCTGGAAGTGTGCATCACAACAGAACAGCACAGTGGATGGCAAAACCTTGTACACAGTTTCCACTCTTGGCTCACTGTTTGACCTTGAGAGTCTCCCCGCCTCCTTCCCCTGGCAGAAAGACTTTCACTGTCTTTTCTAAACGACTTCAAGATCTGCATAGGAAAATTGTTATTATGTAATTCCCATTCATTGAAATATAAGCAAAATCAAAATAACCATCAATGTCAGATTATAGTTTTATAGCATGACAACACAAATAATGTTTGCACTCTCTGTAACACAAACCCATAAATTCTCAGTGGATTAACCTTTCAGAAACCCTTGCCAACTGTTCCTGCCACTACAGCACAATTCAAAATCTCAAGCTGCCAAAGAGCTCTGTTGCTGTTTTCAGAATGCTGCAATCAATCATGTTAAGGAAGGAAAGATGAGAGAGCAGATTAAGCAGAGGCAGAAATGTTAACTTTAGAAGTAAGCTTCTAACTTTAGTTTTTACTGGAAAGAACCAAACATAACTAAGCAAACAGAGAAGCTCCCTCAATCTCCCCTGCTTGAGTGGAGGATCATTTCAGCTTCATTGGACTCTTCAGCTCATCACAGGAATGTATCTGTCCTGCAGCACCACTTGTGCTTTTGAAGGTGTGCAACCAGGACGAACCCCAAATGCCACAGATGGGAACAGCCCCTGCAAAAGCTTCAGCTCCTGGAAGGACCAGGAGTATAAATTCCTCTGGAAGAGCTCACATTCAGAAATGCTCTGTTCGGTTCCTGTTGATCTGAACTCTCCCCGTGTTTAAGTTAGTGAGCCAGCAATGTCATTGTGCCCCCATGAACTCAGTGTGAGCTGCAGTGCCTGCCCAAGAGCTGCAGAAGAGCTCCAGCTCGGCCTCTTGTGCCAGAGGGAACTTCCTGGAGGAATTTCCTGCAATCTTGTTGTACTTTATTGTCATAAATCTGCTAATTCTCCTCTGTGTGTCATGGCTCTCTAGAGCCAGAAGGATTACAGCCCAAATCTCTGTGTGTGTAAGTGTATGCTTTTTGTTATTTATGCTATGCATGAAATCTGTGCAATGGATGCACACACACAAATACTAGAATTTGGCTTCCTAATTTTTACATAGAGAAAATCTGCATATACCTGTTAATCTGCACACACAGGCCCATTAAACAGGGTTCTGTGAACATCAATATAAANCCATTTTAATACCAAGTTATGGACTTGAAGGGAGTCACAGGTTCTGTAGATCCTGCTTTAGCAACCCGTTTACACACAGAGCTGATGCCAATGAACTCGTTCCTGTTGGGATCTGCCTGGAGCCACGGGTGATGCCTAAACCTGGAGGCTCAGTCAGCCTGCTCAAGTGTTTCAGCAGAAGCTTGTGTCTGTGCATTCCCTGGAGAACGCAGTTCCCTCCCATATCAGATCTACTGGATGTTATTCATTGCTGTTATCCTGTGTCACTGCAGAATACACAAGAAATGAACCCAGCTTGCTGTAACCAATAAACAGCCAGATAACCCTCAAGGTTTGTATAAATCGTGTGTATCTGCTTTAAAATTCTCCTAAGCTCAAAGAAATAGCAGAGATACTATCTAACAATCTTCATGTATTTCCTGTTTTCAATGTCCTAATGACGATCCTTGCATCTGTGGATGCAAGATTTCTCACAAAATTGTTTCCTTGTAT
Source organism: Oxylabes madagascariensis (assembly GCA_013400675.1). Classification (NCBI taxonomy): domain Eukaryota; kingdom Metazoa; phylum Chordata; class Aves; order Passeriformes; family Timaliidae; genus Oxylabes; species Oxylabes madagascariensis. The sequence continues at coordinate 58,465 of VYZR01086303.1, forward strand.
AACCAATACATGTTTTAGCCTCTGCCTGTGTTTGCTATCTGCTCTGGGAGGATCTGGAGGCTGTGGATGGGTTTTTGTGAGGGGCTCTGCCTTGTCAGGATGCAAACAGCAGGTTCCAATGCCTGTCACAGCTGGACGTACCACACTACGAGGAGCTGTGGCAGGATGACCTGATGCATTAGTAGTCAAGAGGAGAAACCTTTGCATTCCAGTACCTAGCACTTAATGTTGCTGTCAGGCACCTCTGTACTGATTTACAGACACCCACCTTTGATGGGAGTGCAGGAATTTGTTTCTCTCCCAGTCAGACCGAGAGGAAGCGTGAACTTGCAAACATTGATCCAAAACACACTCACAAAAGGCACAGGAGAAAGACAAAGTACCAATTCAGCTACAGCCCTTGCTAGGAAATAGTTTTTGAGGCTAAAAAAAACCAAACCCACACAGACTTATCAAAAACCATGGGAAAAACAGCAACTTGCCTGCTCACATGGAATTGGAGCTGGGATGCAAACAATGGGAATTTCATGTTAAACGTGGAAAACATCATTGTAATTTGTNATAAATTAATTACTCTTAGGCAATGATATTCCTTTAACTGAAGGTATTTTCTTTTTCAGATATAAATACAGTATTTTCTTGTTTAAAGCACACATGGGCTCTCCACAGTTTCATCAAATTTTTATTTTCCTTTTCTCCCTAGGGCAGAATACATGAATGCCACTGTCATAAAAATTAATGGAAAGGAAAAAGAAAACAAACCAAACCTAATTCCAGCCTGGTCAGACTAAGGATGTGCGTGATGTCAAATGAAACCAGAGGAGTGAACATGCAAAGGTGACCAGCACTGAAATGAAATCCCAGCTCCCAAACCCCTGGTATAAGTCTTTCGCCAGAGATTCACTACAGATCCACTCCCAAAGTGGACTGAGGGGACAGACCAGTGCTGAGGCTCATGACAATACAGCCTGAGTGCCACTGATACAAGCTCTTCTGACAACCTTCAATATCTACCTTCTAGGCTGTGTGCAAGGGGGAAATTGCATATGCTTACTTGTCTCAAGGAGGCATCACACAGCTAATTTCATTAAAGCTCACCAAAGGCTTCAAAATTTGGAGCAAATGCTGTATAAAACAACTATTAGGACTTACAGGCACGAGAGTATGATGAAAGGAAGAGAGGGTAAAAGACTGATAGCACCTTCTGAATTTCTAGATCTGCTCAGATAATTTGTTCTGATTATACATGAACATCCTATTGCACCCTTTGTGGGGAAAAAAAAAAACCAAAACANTGTTATTCATTGCTGTTATCCTGTGTCACTGCAGAATACACAAGAAATGAACCCAGCTTGCTGTAACCAATAAACAGCCAGATAACCCTCAAGGTTTGTATAAATCGTGTGTATCTGCTTTAAAATTCTCCTAAGCTCAAAGAAATAGCAGAGATACTATCTAACAATCTTCATGTATTTCCTGTTTTCAATGTCCTAATGACGATCCTTGCATCTGTGGATGCAAGATTTCTCACAAAATTGTTTCCTTGTATAACCAATACATGTTTTAGCCTCTGCCTGTGTTTGCTATCTGCTCTGGGAGGATCTGGAGGCTGTGGATGGGTTTTTGTGAGGGGCTCTGCCTTGTCAGGATGCAAACAGCAGGTTCCAATGCCTGTCACAGCTGCACGTACCACACTGCGAGGAGCTGTGGCAGGATGACCTGATGCATTAGTAGTCAAGAGGAGAAACCTTTGCATTCCAGTACCTAGCACTTAATGTTGCTGTCAGGCACCTCTGTACTGATTTACAGACACCCACCTTTGATGGGAGTGCAGGAATTTGTTTCTCTCCCAGTCAGACCGAGAGGAAGCGTGAACTTGCAAACATTGATCCAAAACACACTCACAAAAGGCACAGGAGAAAGACAAAGTACCAATTCAGCTACAGCCCTTGCTAGGAAATAGTTTTTGAGGCTAAAAAAAACCAAACCCACACAGACTTATCAAAAACCATGGGAAAAACAGCAACTTGCCTGCTCACATGGAATTGGAGCTGGGATGCAAACAATGGGAATTTCATGTTAAACGTGGAAAACATCATTGTAATTTGTACTTTTAGAATTGAAAAAAGTATGCTTTATTCTTTGATGCTTATGCAGCACAAGAAGATTTGCCAGTTAAAAAAAAAAAAAAAGAAAAAGGAAGAAAAAAAAAAAAGAAGAAGTATTTCTAAGCTGAAAGACAAAACAAAACAGGAGCTAAATCTTCTCACAGCCAAATGGCTGCTCTAGGACTGCAGTGGTTTGGACTGAAGGGCCAAGAGAATCACCTGCAGAAATTCATGTTGGGAGGCTTGAGGAGGAGGAAATCAATTTAAGGAAACAACTTTGTATTTGGTGGAAATAAATCATCTGGAGCTGATTTGAAACACCAAACCTCCCTGCTGCCTGATGGAACGGGAGTGGGGATTCCAGTGGGGAGCACAGAGCTGCCACAGGAAATGGTGAACTCAGGTCATACTTATGGATTGCTGTAATCATAAGTTTCAAAAAATCTTTCAGGAGCTTCAGGTGAAATTTCGCCATTTCAGTGCTTTAAGAGGCAGGTGAGGAAGACTCAGGGACAGACTCTGCATCACCCACTCCTCAGTGGTTCTCTCTACTCTCTAATGCTGATAAGCTAATCTCCGCAACCAAGTTTTAACTGGTCAAATTACTTTTGAAACTGTCTTCTATGAAGACAGAAATATGCTATCATTTCTATAAAATTAAAACAGTTCTTAGCAAACCTGAATATCTTTATTTCCCAACTGTGCAGTTGCAGAATTACTCCATCCAAGATCTTCCTCCCCAAAAAACACCACCCCACTGTTCACAGTGTAGTTGCTGGCATTGATTCTGTACCTGCCTTATCTTGCAGTCTTACCTACTCCTATGCAATCCTAATATCTGTAGGCATAATTGTGAGTTAGAGCCACGAGGATTTATGTTGGACAAAGCAGGAAAAAATGGAGCTCCTTAGAAGAGCCTTTGAGCCACCTGTGGAGGTGCACAGCCTTGGATCCCTGGGGCAGACACTGCAGGAAGGTCCCTGTGTGCCACTGCTGCACAGCCAGCTCTGGAACGTGCTGCAGTCCTTTTGGCACACCACAAGCACCACCCTGTCTCTCCAGGTATGGCTCCTTTTCATCTCTCTAATTTGGGGCACGTTAGCGAGGATTTGTTTTCACTGCCTGCACTGTTTCGTTTGAAAGTTACCCGGGGCAGTCTGAGACAGATGCCCGATCCAAAATTGGTAAGTAAAGCTGGAGCAAAAAGAAAAAAATAAAACCCAAAATAGCAAAACATCCAAACCCCAAAAGAAAACATATTCTTGGACAAATGAGCATAAATTATAAATCAGAAGAGAATTACTGGATAAATGAATGAATATGACCATTTGGTGGAGAAGTCAATACAGCTTGATTTCTCAAAAGTCAAAGCTACTGCTGCTCAAAGCTCCTTGCTAAGAGTTCTTTGAAGAAACCAACAAGCACAGGGGTAAGGGAGTTTGAGCTGATATAGCCCATTTGTATTTCCAAAAGATATCTGACAAGGTCCCTCATCAAAGCCTTTTAAAGAAACTGTGCTGTCATGGGACACGAGGGAACGTTCTGTCACAGATAAAGGAGGGGTTGAAAGATAGGGGCCAACAGCAGGGCAGCTTTCCCAGAGCAGGATGAACCTGGGGGATCCCCAGGTACCCAAACCAAGCCTGCCCAAAACAGAGCTCGCAGAGGGCACCAACAGCGAGCAATTGCCTGACAAAGTCTTCTCAGGATACCAAGTTTTCCAAGGTTAAACTATTTTTTCCAGGGAACTTGAAAGCCACCTGTGGAGACGTGCAGGAGGCTCTTGTGATACTGAAAGGCAAATCAATTCCTCTACTGATACACATAACACAATGCATACAGGAAAAACTGCTCAGGTTTGCACAGAAATAGGTTCTGAAGTGTTCATCACCGAGAAAGAGAAACTGGTTTTGGTGAAAGTGGCATCCCAGTTCTCAGTCACATCCCAAAATGAATTCAGTACAAACAGACAGAGAATTTATCAAATGTTTTCAAAAGTACAGCTTCCACACAAAGAGCTGTCACACAGCCTGACTGCCACCATCCTGCAGAAGAGCTGAATGAAGGGATATGACAGAAGTCTGTAAAATCATGACTAGCACAGAGAAAGAGCTAACAAAGGAAGCCAACAGCTGCTCCATCTCTATTCTGCTGCAGGAGGGAGGGACAGCACTAACAGAAAGGCAAGTTTTAGAGAAGCAAAAGAGGTACTACTCCCCAGAATATGTAAATCTTCTGGGACAGAGATCATATATATGAGTTCAAATATCAGCTAGAGAAATTACCGGAAGAAAAAGTCGTAACAATTTGTAAAAACAAAGGAAAACATTAAGCCAAAAGTAAGCAGGAGAATATTCCAGGATATGTTTGCCTTGTTTCTGACTTTTCCTCTGGCATTGAGCTGGACTGTTGCTGGAATTCCAGCCTGCCTTCCTACAGCCCATTCTGTAAGGCTTCAGTGGGGTGTGTTTTACTGAGAACTTAGACGCGAGAGAAGAACATGAAGTTTTCTGACAGCATTTGCAGTTGTAGGAGGAATGAATCTGACTGCAAGAGTGATGACAGCAAGATCTGACTCCTTTTTCACCCTTACCCCTCTCCCTCTGTGTTTGCTCAGGGTGCTGGTTTTGGTGCCAGGGCTGGAATGGAGCATTGAGTCCCTCCTTGCTCACACCACTGAAATCAGTGGGTCTCTGTGTTTGGAACAGAGGCTGAATTGGGTGGTCATTGCTCCTCCGAAAAATGATTTGGATAATTTATTAGTTTTAGTAGCAGCATGAAGTACAAAACCTACACAGCTCGGCTCCTTAACTTTTGGAATTGTGCTGTTCTGTAATGTTGAGATCAGAACATAAAAGGAACACTTAGCAGTTTAATTCACCATAAAGAAAGAACTTTATTGTCATGAAATGTTCTTGTTGGAAATGTTGTTTCTTCTTCATTTAGCAAAAATAACAATACCCCAAGGGGAATGTAGAGTTGTGAGAATATAAGCTTCAAATAAATAATCCAAACCAAAAATAGTTCTTTACACTGAGAGCTCAACTCCACAATGTAAAGGTGTTATTTTTAATACTAATTTTTAGACCAAATCTGGATGATAATTCAGTGGCTCTTAGGATTTCACATAAAAACAGATAAGTGACATCCACAGGCTATCTCACTGGTCTTTATCCAGTTCTTTCATTTTTTTGGCTGAGCAGGATTGCGTGTTTTCCCTATCTGAAGGAAGTCTGATCAAAAAAACCCCAGAAATACAGAACCTGGAAGACTGGATTCATACATGTCTCAACTATGGTTTGCTTTTGAAGATTTCTCAGCATATGAATTGGGCCAGTAATTTTATCAGCATTATCCTAAGGTTCATCCTGGAGTCAAGTCTCTCTTGTGTGAAGCCATGGACACCAACAGAATCAACAGAACAATGCAAGCACTCAGAATCAGAGCATGATCTCAGAATGCTCACATTTGGATCTCCCTGTACAATTATAATGAAAAATATTTCAGTGGTGTTTTTCTGGAATGCACCTGGAAAAATGCACTCGGTGTTATTTAAAGCTGTATATTTTTTTCATTTTTTCCTCTTGAATTATCAAATGCCTGAAGAAGTCTGTGCTGTGCTAGTGGTTTTGTATCACAGCAGTGTGTTTTTGCTACTGACCAGCAAAACAGTTATTCTCCATATTAAAGTATTTCTTTTCGAAAGACAAAGGAAGACATTGTCTGCTTCTATTATGAGCAAATTAAGAGTAATGGCAAATGCTCAGCTTCATATGCTTATAGAAATTCATTGTTCTCCTCTTATAACTGAGCTGTTTAGTTTATAACAAACAAGGACAGTCATTGGTATTCCAGCACTGTGGTTGCCTACCTTCTTAACTTCCACAGCATTCTTCTTAATTTATGTGAAGCCTTCTGATAATCCTTGAAGGCCAAAATTAATTGCTGTCTGTTTTCCCAAACTCTTTTAGGGTCCAGATTCATAGCATTGTGATAAAGATTCCTTGCCCTTCTTCTTGACTGAAATATATCTATATTAGTCTGCAGGTTGACACTTAAGTAAATCATTTATATGCAAGGCTGAATATGCTAATTGTAGAATAATTTGAGACTCTTTCTCTTCTGCAAGATAATTATTTCAGTGTGTTTAAAAATATTTTAAAACAGGATTTCATGTGGAATTCCTATCCACCCTCAAAATTGTCTTTTAAAATAGTATATTTTGACAGTTCCTGCATGGAGGAAGATGTGGGGGTTTTAGCACAAGATAAACAGAATTTAACATATTACATCCCAGATAAACAGAATTCAAAAATACTTCTGTGGAGCAGTTGTTATCTTTTGGGTCATCCTGGTCTTCCCACTAAACAATTGCAGTTCTTCAAAATCATGAACCATCTCCCAGATGGATTTCCCCAGTTAAAAGGAATCCTCAAAGAACAAATCAGCTCGACAATAGTGGTTTCCTTTAAAAGATATTTCTTTGCAGTTTCCATTCCCCATACTACAAATAATCCCATGGAAGTCACAAGCCTTTAGCAGAGAAATCTGTAGATGCTCTAACAGGAAGAGGAGGATCTGTCAAGCAAAGATGAGTCCCAAGAGTTAGAGGTGCTATAAACAACACATAGTGGGCCTTATTGCTACATTTTTGTGATAGCCAGAATTTTGTGATTGCAGAATGTGGGGGTTTTATGGCATGGGAAGAGGACTGGATCCTAAACTTATGGATTTAAATCAGGGAAGAAAAAATAGTTCTGTAAGTGGCTAATTAAGAAATCCTTTGTTCCTCCAGATGTTCATCATTATAATTAGGATGTTGAACAAAGCAACATTTGGGGCCATAAAGAATTAGAATTTATAAAACAAAAAATAATTCTGACTTCTGGCTCTAGGCAGATGCCCCTGGTTAACAGTGGTACACAACTGTCTGGCCATGGTCTTGGCTTCAGATGTCATCAGTGTTAACAGATGTGCACTATACAGACCTTAAATCTCAAGTTATCTTCACTGCATTGCAACAAAACCAGAGAAAGATGTCCCATTCCCATAAAGCTTCACATAGCTCTCATTTCCTGTGAGACAGATTTCATTGTTCTCTTTTGCAGTAGCTTAAATTTTTCCAGTTTTCAGCAAGTGAAATGCTTAGTCATCTGTCATGACCACATTTCATTTTAATGCGTTTTTCCATGAGTTTTTTTCCAAATGGCCATGCTGGTCATATTTGTTGTCCTTCAATAGATTAAAATTAGTTTATGATCAGGAGAAAATATGCTCCCAAGGAAATTTTAGGATGCAAAGTTAATGGGGTGTCCCAAAAGCCTCCAAGTGTCCTGTAGAGTATCCATCAAGCAAACCCCAAAGGTTTTGTGCAGTTTTACTTCCAAAATGATAAACAACTCCCTTGCCTCACACCATTCTGCCTCGGAGCTCTAAAACTTGTGCTGATTACGGATGCATTTTTCATCAGCTTCACATTGTCTTTCCAAAGTTCTTCAATATTTTTTTCCTCCTGTTCTAAGCAATATGAATATTCATCTTGGTACTCACAGCAAGGCTGGATATCTTTGAAGCAGCAGTCATTTACGACTGGCAGTGACAGGTATTACAACATTAAAATGGAAACACGATCGGTTTGATCTTTGCCAACTTTGTTCTTTCCTTTTTAAGAGTCAGTGTGGATGTGCATCACTCCATTGTACTCAACATTATCTGTTCTTGCTGCTTCCACAGCACAAAATGTCTGCCCTGTCAGTACAGTAAAAATAAGTTGATTATGTTCATTGTCACTCATTTAATTAACATCAGGTCTTGCTTTCATCTTGAAGTTTTCTCTGTGTGTTATTTTCCTTTATATAAAGTCTTGTTACAAATAGCAGCCACTTTCTGCAAACAGAGTTCTCTTTATTTTCTCTTCTTTTTTCTCCTGTCTTTGCACTGCAGTAGCACAGAGGAAAACTGATCTGTGGCTTGGCTCCAAGATACTCTCATGTTACAAACAATGACCATGTATGGAGAGCTGAAATCTGTCCTTACACATAGTGCTTTTCTTTGAGAGGCACAGGACAAGACTTTAGCTGATTTACTTAAATATTTCCCAAGAAAGCACAAGGTTGAAATTTCCAGAAACAATCAGTTTGACTTAACTACATCCCCATCAAAGATCCCCATCAAATCCAACAGTGGGTTTATTAGACATAAACCCAGGATAAACTGAAAATGTTATTCACTGATGCTATAAAGGAGTGAATTTCCTCAATATTCAAAATTATACCCAATTTCATTCTTCTCAAGATGAGAAAATTATGAGTTATCCATGTTGTATAGAAAAAACCCTCAAGCCTTACCACCGAATATCTCAATCCTGTTTCTTACAGCCAAGTCTCCCAGCTAATTGAGTAAAACTAGAAATGGAATCCCTATTTTTCAATATTTACTAAATATTACAATTCTTTTTTTCTAAGAATGCATATAACACATGCTACGTGGCTTGAGTGAAAGAACCATAAAAGGGAAATTATATGTCATGCAGAACTATGTGAAAATGCATGTCAAAAGTATGTGTATTTGATCATACACTATCATTTTGAAAACACGCCTTTCCAGTTTAAAAAGAAAAGGAAATGTCCATCTGGAGTATTCATTTTAACCTTTTCTGGATTCTGGATTGAGGAAAAACTTTTCAAACGAGCAATGAAATTTGCTTAGCAAGTTCACAAACCTTACGGAGTACTTCAAGCTTACCTCCACTACAAGAAATTAGGCACAGTGAGCATTGGAACAAGTTCTTTTTTTCCTTTTCCTATAGTTAGCCAAGACATGGTTAGAACAAATGCTGCCTTAACTCAAGCTGACTTTGGCTTTCCCTAACTTTGAAATGTAATGAAGATCACCAAAACCCTGAGGAATCCAATACAAATTCTTTTGCTACAATTGTAAGGATTTCATATGCAGGATTAAACAAAGAAAACAAAGCATAAATAAAAATTAAAGAAGCCAGTATCTAAAGTACTTGATTTTTCAAGGCTCTTAAAAAAAAAAAAGAAGAAAAGTCATTGCAATAAAAGGAAGGTCAAATGGAAAAATGATTAATTTCCACAGACATTAATATTCAGTGTGTATTTATAGAAAATAAGATAAACCCAAAGTACATTTATAGTAGGACAATGTCTCAGACTCTCTCAATACTGGGAAAAGAGCAGGCAGCAAGAGGGGCCAGAAAAGACATTAGTTTGACATATTTCAAAAGCTTTAAAGATCTGAACTGTAGCCCTGCTTTCAGATTCAAGGAGAAAGCTCTGGACGTTGTCTTCCACATCAACTGCCCATTACCCTGTGAAATCTAAATATAGGCCCCATGTGACAAATAGATTTGACTCTAAAGAGAGTCAGGAGAAAATTTCTATCAATCAATAAGTTTTAAAGGTGGTGCTTATACAGGTTCCAAAGCAATGAATATACACAGGACAGCGAGGCTATCCTGGAAAAATGGACTTTTTTTTTTTTTTTCAGAAGAAGTGTAGCATAAATTTTCTTCTGATATTTCATGTCATTCTACTTATTGATTGCATACCAAGTCTCATGAGCAAGCACAAAATTTTAATCAACTTCTGGACTCAATCCTGCCACCACAGACTTCAGTGGAAATTGGATCAATCCCATTATCTACCATATGACTCCACAGGGCTTCCACAGGGAGAACCTCATTTCTAGCTCCAGCCCGCAGGGCCCCCAAGGCTACATTTAAAGCAGTGAGCAATGTGAATACCAACTAGCCTAAAATAGCATTAAATGTGTTTAAATAGGCCAAGATAATTTGGACAGCTACAAAAGCATAATCCGCACTGAAAGCCCACCAATATTTCCCACACATTTCTTACAGAAAATAAGCTATAAAGCCCAGATGTGTTAAAAATATATCACATGGCCTCGTCCTGCCCAGGAGCACATCAATGGCTGAGAAAAAATTCTTGCTGATTTACTCAGGATGAAATTCAGCCTCTCTTTGTCCCAAGAGTACAGACAGCACAAGCTTGAGAACACCTTGTTCGGCGAGGAGAGGTTCTACCTGTCTCATTCCGTGGTGGTGCCATGACTGGCATTGCTAATCAGGGCAGGGAAGCTGCTGCAGCACATGCAGGACTTGGTTAGATCCTCAGCTGGAGCAAACGAGCAAAACATCCCCTCTGGCCCAGCTTTCCTGAGGATTATGGAACATGGGAAGCCATGGCGTTGAGATGGGCTCAAAATAACAAAAATGGGGCTGGCTTCCAACTAAAAGGTTCTGCTCTGACATCAGCTGGGCTGGGCTGGAGGGGACACTTGCTGGAACCTTCTCTCCACAGCCCCAAAGGCCTCTGGCAACAACTCCACTGCTGGCAGTGGACAGAAGGGCAGCCCCAGCACATGGTCTCCCAAATTCCCAAACGCTTGGAGAGCAAAGTGGTGCTTGGGAAAAGGTTTGGAGCTGCATGCAGGAGAATGCTTACTACCCAGTCTGTTTGGTAACTACAGGAACATACAAATGAAACCCTTTTCCCTCAAAAATTCCCCCAAACCAGCAGATACCTGGTCAGTAAACATCAAGCTGAGACACAAAGTACCTGGACTGATTATTACATGACAGTGGAAAAAAACATTATGAACAAATCCAAAATCCAATGTTCTGAGTGGTTTTATAACTTACAAGCAAGCCTAGGATCTGCTGCCAGGTTTAGACCCTTCTGGAAATTAAGTGCTTTCGACAATTTTATTACTTGTTCCAGTTTTCTGTAAGACTAAGTATGTAGAGGAACTGGAAATTTCAAGTTCTGGGACTATATGAACACCCAGAAGTGAAATGTAGTCCATGGGATGATTTGGACTAGGTTGCCTCCGCTGTCCTTGAGAGAAAAAGGGAACAGCTGTTTTGGCAGCTCCCAGCTCCCTGGCAGCCAGACATTCCCCACAGAGCCCCTGCTCAACACCTGGGGCATCTAGAACCGCTGCCACCTCGACACAGGGAAAGTGGGCTGGTGTGGCACAACATCCCCACCCCAGTGACACCAGGCAGGCCTTGGGCGCTGCACAGAGAAATCCTCCCGGGCCCAGGTACGGCATCCCAAACCCCGCGTGATGGGAACGGGGCCGTGCACAGCAGCTACTGCTCATTACTCCAGATAATGGCTAGAATTAACTGAAACATTTTTGTAATACTCTTCAGGAACCTCATTCAATTTACCAATCCCTAGAAATTAATGGTATGAACTTGCATTAAATCAGTCTGTCATTAGCTTGGCTTTCTTTATGGCAACTCATTACGAGGCACTTCCTGCCAGCCAGCAGCCAAGAGAACGTCTGCAGGCACAAGTGAAAAAGCACCGTGGTACATCAGCTCCCTGCAGAGCTCAGCTGCACCCCACAGCACGTGCCAGTCCCCAGGGATGAGCACAGGGTGACAGACTGGGGGCACCGTGGCTGCAGACCAGCAATAACCAGGATTTGCCCCACTTCCCTTGGGACTTTGGCATGGGATAATGTGGCCTTGCACAGTTCCTGCAGCTCTGTGTCTGAGGCATCAAAAGGACAAGGCAACGACCTGAAACAGGCATCATCCAGTAGGGGTGCTGTACCTCAAAATGCAGGTCAGTGGGACGAGAATCCCACTATTTCTGAACGTTAGAGAGGGGGACACAGACCCAAGTAAAGCCCTGTGTCTGCTGGCAGCCCCACTGCCCTCAGCAGGACCCAGCCTGCACTGGTGGTTAAGCCACTCAGAGCATCTGGGGACTGGAGATGAAGGCCCTTGTTATTTGCAAGGAAAAGTGCTCTAGGGAAACGGTCCAGTTCCTGGGGAGAGCTCTGCATGGTTTTGTGAACATCAGGGCAGACAAGATCACAGAGAGCAACTGAGCTTCACCCGGCTTGTGTTCCATAACTATGAGTGTGCAGATCTGTGCACACCTACCTAAACAATATTATTGTTCTGAAGAGGCATTTGCATGACATTCTAGAAAAAGGGAAGAAAGAGCTAAAAATAAAAAAAGATAACTAATTTGTGAGATCCATGTAGCGGGAGATGTGGCCTCTTCCTCTGCCTTCTGTAAGGAGCACACAAAGGGAGGTGAACAGATCCACCAGCCCTCAGTAACCAGCGTACAACAAAATTCAAATTGTTCAGATTTTCTTTTGAGACTTGTAATTTCATTATTTATTATACACAGTGAAACTTCACTTACCCTAATGTCTTATCGAAAAAAACCACACTTGTTTGAAATGAGGTCATGTCCCTTGACATAATTAAGTGATGTGGAATGCCCCCATTTATCCTAACGCCCATTTATCCATTTGAATACCATTTGAATAAAGGAACTTTCCCAATACGTCAGGCTTTTCTTTTTTTTTTAAACAAAACTCAAAGTTAATTAAACCAAACTCTACAATATTTATGACTTTTTTTTGTAGCTCAATGTGGTTTAGAAAGGTGATGTTAATATTGACATTAATTAACGTCAATCTTAATGTACTATTACATTAATAGGCTGGCATATCATTCAGCCTAAGGCAATGTACTGTGCTGCTCAAGCTATTTATAACAAAGTATTTTAAACAGCTTTGCCCCCCACTAAAAAAAAAAAAACAATTTATACTAAATGTTGTTGCAGAATCAGATTCATCACCCTGAGGATTAAGAAAAAACCAAAGACCAATTTAATGACAGGATTTAGTTCATTATTTATCTTCTAGCATGTAAATTATAGATTGCCATGAATTTTTCATCCTTTTGGTGCCCACTACCTAATTCATGCGAAAAACATAAGTCTGTGTTACAAAGAACGCGCTCCCCAGCTCTGTGTACGAGGAACATCTCCTCTGCCTTTTGACAGACGATAATCTGTCAAAATGAAAAATTAATGGAGGCTCCCTTAATTCATCATCTTCTGCCTCTCTTCTATTAATGGATTTTTTTTTTCCCCCTCTATAACTCTGCTTGCACTGAATAGAGCTGGTGGGTGGGGGGGAGAAGATAAACAGGTCAGCTGACTGCTTCAGCTTGTGCAGGGCACTGCAATTCAGCTGATGGATGGATGACGTGGTATTTATTGAATGCATTGAGGAATCCTGTGGTTTCCAACACAGTCTGTGAGCATGCTGAGATAAAACTCATACCAAATGTCTCACCACTCTCAGCTTGGTCACAAAGACAATTACTTTGTACAAATGATCGCAAAGGAGTGGCGTGGGCTAAGTGTGCTGTAATGCACACAGCTCAAGGCATCCATGGAACAGTCAATGGAAAGAATAATTAGGATTCAGTTTGATTATAAAATGCATGTGAAAACAAATCAATCCCTCTCTCAAATTGCCTTTGATGAAATAGTTTATGTTGTTGAACGTTCCATTCCTCCCAGGGTCTTAGAGCACAAAAAACCATTTGTCCAGTGCACAAATATGCCATTCTAAATACTCTTCCTAATTTCTCTAATCACTGAAATCTAAAATCAGAAAGCTGCACCAAAGGTTTTCTGCTTTTCACAACTCATCTGCTTCTGCATGTTTGATGCTTTGCTATGATTGTGACAGGATAAAGCCCAGGAAAAGCATGCCTCCTCACAGCCAGGGAGCTCTGACAGCCACATGACGTGATTGCTAAGGACAGAGGAGCTTTATGGAAATGGATCAGCCTACAAGTGAAATGAATATTTGCTAGGAAGAGTAGAGGGAATTATAATAACAGAAAAGCATTTCCTTTTATAGAGCACATGCAGTGCATACCCATACATGCTTTGATAGAATCATTTTATGCTATGGAAATCCCTACTCAAACATCCATTTTGAACACTACTGTAACATTGTGGGTAACTCCAGAGCCGTTTCACAGAAAATGAAACCCCCCTGTAGCCTCTGTCAAGCTGAGTGGTACTTTCAGAATTAATTTCTGAACTAGTAACCTGCAAAGCCCAGCATTAACAACCTCTCACATATTCCTTTTAACCTGCAGCCAAACAGGACCATTTTCATTGAGAGCTCTCTGTTCCTCACAGAGCATTATAAATATTGCAAACAAATCCATTTATCACAATTGGTAGTATATGATCAGGGAGCTGCAGCCTGGCCACGTTTCCCCAGTGCTGATGGAAAGGTGCCCATGGAATGCATGAGCAAGCCTTGACCCACATTCTGCAGCTTGCTCAAACCAAAACTGCTTCATTTAGGTACAGCTAGCTTGAAACAAAAGAGTCTTGTCTTGGCACAACAGAGGCCAACCTGACAATCCCCATTACTGAACCATGCTTACTACAGCTACAGCTCCATGTCTTAGGCACTAAATATCATGAAACAATATCTTCTTCCCCTGTGATGGGGAAAGTAAAAACAATACTTTACCAGTTTTTCAAAATATCTCCATTTGCTTGCAAAATGTCTTGGTTAAATATGGTAGCTTTTGGAGACCTTTCCCACCTCCCAAAATAAAATCATAAAAAATGTCACAAATATTTAAGGAATTAGGATCTTTCTTAATGGAAACAAGACTAATTTATCATTACCAAACAGCTTTGCAAATTAATTGACTCTGCACATTCAAAAATGGTTGCAAAACAAAGACAGCTTCACAAGAGTGGCAGGACAATGGATCTGGTACAAGAAATCTCTAGGATCAAAACTCATCAAGACCTGAAAGATGCTCTGGTAGACTCCACAGGTGACCATCTACTTAATGTGTCATGTTGCAGAAACCACCAAGAAAAATCCCCAACAAACAGTCATTGTTCCACTTTCTTTTCAAGTCTCAAAAAACACCCATCAGCTTTGAAGCCTGGAATATTATAACTTGCTAAAGAGAGCTCTCTCATCAAGTGCAAGGAGATGAAATTTTTATTGCTGCTCTCCATGCTGTACTTGGCCTGGAAACCAAACACCTTTCTCCAAAAAAAAGCTTACCTGCTATTCACCTAAGTTGGTTATTATTTCTTAATAAAGCACTGCCATACAGGTAAGATTGCACACACACAGCACAGCTATTTGCCTTTAAATTCTTGATGATGGAGGATAATGCAAAGGGAAACAACAGAATCATATCCCTACCTGCCATGGGTCATAAAAGGAGCCCCCAACAACTTCTCTCGTGATCAAGTATTAAATCCTTCAGATACCTAAAAATTATTATGCTGATATGGCTGTTAAGGTCAAGGTTTAAAGTATAATGTGGATCTTAGAAGAAATTCTAGTGATTGATGTAACACATCAGACACTTACCTTGAAAAAGGTATTATTCAGCTGCCTCCACAAGAAGATTAAAAGTGGGGGAAAAAGAAGTTGAAGAACTGGTTAAATGACGAGTGGTTGTTCTCAGTGGTCAATGTTGCAATGAAATTACTGTAAAAAATAGCTACTGATATTGAAACTTGCCTGCAACATCTTCTGATTTCTCTAATACATGTCCTCCAGGCAGCAGTTCTCTCCTCACCTCAGTAACCTTGTTACACCAGCTGGTTTCAAATATTAGCAATTTTCAAAATCATGACTGAAAGATGTTTTCTGTAAACTCTGCATGTGAAGTTTGTGAAACTTTCTGACAATGAATCAGGCTCTGTTTTCATTTGCTTGGTGCTCAAGTTTGTTTGCACACAAACTGTTCCTTTTTGTTTTCTGAAATTGTGTCTCATTATTTTTAATGGTTTCAGAGAGCTTGTGACCACCAAGCTTTTAAACAGCATTAAGATAATGACAACAGAAAAAAAAAAGTGGGCAGAATTTTGAAGAGCACACAGAAGTTGTAGGGATGTGGGATGGACTACGATTTGCTGACGTCTTAGTTCACCACTGGTAACAGCCTGCTTTTCTTCCACAGCCTGTGCTTAGCAACTTATATCAATTTATATCAAAGCTCCACTGCTTTGTCAATAACCCATCTGCTAGTTATGACAAGAATATTATATCTGTTATAAAAGTACCTTCATCATCAAGCCCACTACAGAACACCGATGTTGTACTGATGATTTGCCCTAATTCTAGAGTTATATTTGAGAACATAATCACTTCCACTGTGGGACAGAAAAGAATAGACAAGGAAAAGCCATAGAATCTCCACAGCTGTGCTGCTCTGGTGTGACCCTGGGCTCAGAATGGCAGCAGGAGAACATGATCCCCCTCCTCAGCAGCCTCCTCTGTCACATTCATGCCCACAGAAGTTGGGGGGACAACAGAAACCTGTGCTCCTTGCTGCTTTGTTTACTCCTAGACATAACCAACTGAAACAAAACCATAACAAAAAAAGAATAAATAAGGGGAAAGAAAAGGTCTTCAATTCATATGACTGGAAAAATTCTATTTCAGTTGCATAAATTTAAGTGAATGAGGCAGTGCAAATGAGTCCCTAGACAATGTGCTTTTCAGCAGAAAGTTCACCTTTTCCAGGTGCTGGATGGAGTTTGAAAGAATGAACTTGAAATTAAGCAGGAGAGGCTGGGGAAAAGCAAGAGCTTTGGTATCCATAGGAAACCACCTCAAGGTTGCATCAGTTTAAGTTTTGGCTGCTCTAACACCACAGCATTACCAGACACATTGTTCACGTTAATATTTAGGGTCCTATACACCACTTTTGCTACAAAGTGACATAAATGCAGCTCTTGAAGCCCCTTCTGGTCTGTTCCATCCCAGTTACCTCTGCTCATACCTGCCTGTGCCCTCACTGGAGTTAATCCTGATTTACAGCTGTGTCAGTGGGAGCTGGATCAGGCCCTCTCCAGAATCAGAATACAACCATGTTGTGGCCACAAGATGTATTTATGACTGAGATTAGCTTCATTAAAACAGAAACTCGCAGAAATAAAAATATGAGGCACCTGATTTTAGAATAAATTACCTTCATGAAATTATGGTCTTTTCTTCACACTGCAATATTCACAGGAAATTAATGAGGTTGTCAGACGAATTCTATGAAGATTTATGTGCTGATTAGGTGACATGTCTTAAAACAAAATAAAATAATAAAGAACCTCTTTCATTAAAAAATCAGCACATTTAATTTGAATTCAATCTTTTATCAGATTACTTCTGTTTAGTGGCAAATAGTTCCTTTGTTTAAAAACCCTTCAAAAAGACAAAGCCTCAGGAAAACATTTTGTAAAAGTATTCTGAAAGTCAAAGTCATTTTGACAGAAATCAAACCAGAAATAATTTCTCCCTGAAGGAATCCTGCTTTATTTTAATGATGTCTGGATTGTTTCCATTTAAATGGAGTAACGAGAATTTTGTTAAAAAATTTGATTCAAACTGTCCGTTTTTAACAATGATCTTTCTTATAAGCTTAGCCGGTAATTTGTCATACACATTTTGTTCAAGTGGAGAAAACAAATATTAAAGGAAAACAATTTGACTAAAAACATCTTCCCTTCATTAAGGAGCTTTATGTTCTAATGTCTGAAAGTGAAAGTCTGCTTTAATGGCTGCTGGGAGCTGGGGATCTCTCTGTCAGACACTTACCAAGGCTTGCTTTCTGGGTAATAGAGGCTATTTATGGGGCTTTTCATGACCTTTCTTCTTGGTACTACCAACAGAGGAATACTGGAGGCATCTCTTTTGCATCCGCATATCTGCTTGCTCACGGATTATTGTCTCGATTGTTTTCTCCATTTTGAAGAAAAATGTTGCATGTAATTAAGAGCAGATAAGAGCACAGTGCTGTGTGTTCTATCACACATCTCCCCGGTCCCTGCAGTCATTACACACACTAACGTACATTACACTGTGGAGACACAGAGATTGAAACTGAGCTCCTTGCTTTATCGCCCCGTGCAGCACTGAGCTTGTCCCACATTCTGGAAGGTACTTCTTCAGTAAGAAAGGTTCTTCCTGGCTTTTCATAGTGCATCAGCATAGCTGTTCTTTTAAAAGAAAAAAGAGCCCCACCCTGTAATTACTTACCCAAATCACAGTCTTCCCAAGTTAAATTGAAAGGCTACTTACTTAAAGTAATCCATTTAATTTTGCTTTGTGAGGACCAGACATCTTCTGATTCAGAACTGAGTTCCAGAAATCCTCTCCACATCAACTCTTGCTCCTGAATACTCCTTGTCTTAGCTTTAAATAAAGCCACTTTGGGTGCACCAGAATATCAACAACAACAAAAAAAACCCTGCTCATTTTGGGGATTTCTAACCCAACAGCAGTAAACCTCTGAAGAGCCCCATCCATCAGTTATATAGGCACATGCTCTAGTGCCAGCTTCCAGACTCCCAAGGAGTCAAATTCCTGCATGTCACACCAGCACCAGTCAGCTCAACTTTTTAACAGCATTCGCAGCATGATTTCCTTTTACAAAAAGGATTTGTACAATGACGTGCAGTGATTTCCAAAGTTTGGTTTTGGTTTTCAAGTTTAAGAAGAAAACAGATAGGGTGTGTTCCACTCCAAATCCACTGGTAGCACACTTTAAGTACAAAAACTTACACACTGTTATTCTGTCACAATTGCTGTTAATTAATAGTCCTTGGTCTAATGACAATAAATTTGGGCCCAAGTACTGAATGTCTGAACTGGCTCCAGATGCCCAAGGCCACGCTAGAAATGAGCCAGGGGTTTACCAAGCATCAGAACCAAGCATTTGGATTTGGAAAAGGTGTTTATACATAATAGCGCAACCAAAGGTTGGAAAAACAAGCTTCCAAAGCAACACCAGGGAGTACAACCTCCACTAAAGCAAAACCTGGTTATCTGAGCTATCAGAGTTGAACAGCACTGGAGGTAATTGCCACTATGTCCTACTGCCCAGGTTTCCCCTACGGTTCCAATTTGATACAAAAGTTGCGAGCTATATGAGGTTCTGAAAAATAAATAATTCAGAAGGTCATTAAGGTTGTACAGTTCAGCGTGCAAAACTTTGGAGGCACCAGGTAGCCGGTTCCTTTTCCAACCTGAGAGAGGCTCTTTGTGTATACATCTGTAATGAGAAAATAGTCTTGAATTTCAAGAAATAACTGATCACAGAATTCTATCAAGCGAGAAGGACTCCTCGAGCTGGAGTCTCAGAGACCTGGGCACACAGCACAGACTTCTACCTCTGGCTGTGATGAGACGTCTGGCAACAATAAGCAGACTGTTATCATCACAAGGGATCAAGTGCTCCAAGCAGGGAGGGTTTCACTGTTTCCCCGTGCTCTGGTTCAGTGCTTAACACCATAATTGTCTCTGCATTTGATTCCTCCAGCTGCCAGGCTAAGTCCTGCGCAGTCCCTGCAGTCTGGTGATGCAGCAGGCTCAACACAGACACTTTCTGGACTGAATCCAGGGAGCTTTTATTTTATTTTCAACATTAGAATAACCAGATGAGCATGGTTAGGCTTAACACCGCTGCAAGTGCTTGTCTGCATATCCCTGCTCTGTCCTCTCCAGAGCCCTCTGCAAGTTAATGCCAAGAGACTTCACCCCAGCTAAAGATGCTGCAGAGTGTTGGTCAGGTGTGTCAGAGGTGTAACAGCCAAATAGAAATGGGTTGGACATTTGTAAAGTAACTTTAAATTTTGTTTTTCTCTCTGTATAAATAAAATATCAGCTGCTGATTTATACGGTATGACACTCCTGGCTCCCAGTTGAAGACCCAGAGCAAACCCTGGCAATCACAGGCAGCTCAGGGCCACCTGGAAACCTGGCAGTAGCACATCTCAGCCCCCTGGGCAGTGCTGATAAACCACAGTGCTCACTCCCACCACAGGAGCTGTAGGCTGGAGTGAAGAAGGAACAGTTCTGGCCCTGTAGATGTCTGTGAGGCAGACAGAGAGCAGATGTGGTGACTGTGGTCTCCTTGAGCTGCCCTAGCAAATTAAACAGATGCTGGATGGCCGTGGCCCTACCCAGTCCCCCAGAGGCCAAGACAGGAGCTCCCTGGGTTCCTGGGACTGTCCCAAAGCACAGCCACACAGCACAGCCAGGTCGAGGCTTTTTGAACACTTGGATTGCCAAGGAGCTGAAAAAGACTGATCTCTGATGTTAGAGCAAATCTCCCTGCCAATTGTTATACAAAGAGAAGACAAACCTTTCTAATTAAATCATTTAAATATTTTGTTTGTCGTGAAGAAAAGCTAATCTCCTCCATTCCTCAGATTTCTGTACTCTGGGATGCAGATGAAGTATTTTTCCTGAAAGTTCTCTAAAATATTTAGCCTGAAGCAAATATTTGCATAAAAACTTTTAGTTTGAATAATTAAAACCTGGCAAGTGAAAATGCCAAATGCTGGACTACCTTAAGAGTAAGCAGTGTTACCAACTCCATCTGCAACAGACACTTGCATAACATTTTATGAAACCCTTTAGGGCAGGAAAAATTGCACTTTCTCTGCTGACATAATAATAATTTTGTTTATGCAAGTGCTACAAATCTTGTAAGTTAGAGATGTCACTGGCAAAAAGCAAACAAGGACCAGAAAAGATCACAGCTCTACTTCCCAAACATCATGATATAGCTGATGCACAAAATATGTGTGTGAAATGCCTGTGAATAAAGCAGAAGAGCAGCTTGGTTTTCAGACAGCAATCTACAAAATAGAGACACGCTTTTTTGCTTTTATTGAAAAAATAAAAAAAAAAAA
>VYZR01086303.1:80075-99201 GCA_013400675.1 Oxylabes madagascariensis
TTTCTCTTATTTGCAATAAACCAGGGCCCAGTGGGGCTTTTTATTTCTTACAGGCACTTGATTGCATTTAGCCTTTTACCGCTTTAGTGAACTAATTTTCAATCAACTTAAAAATGAATTCCAAATGCAAGGTCCATAATTAAAAAGAAACAGTTAATCCTTTGTGACAATCTGAGTCCAAAATTATGCTTCTAAATTATTTGGACAATCATTTAGGGGAAAAAAAAAATCTCTTTCCCAAGTCTGATTACATCAATGCTCTAAAGAAACATTTCTTCCTTAGGTCTGATTTCCCTGGTGGTTGTGATATAAACCCTGAACTTCTTAAATGTCACTTAATTTATATGATTTTTCTGTTTACCCTTTTAAAATGACAAGTTGTTCTCTAGTATTTATGTCTGTTTGAAAATTAGATATCATGGGCAATCCAGTGCTGCAGTTGCATTTCTGTTAGCTTAAGCTTAGTAAGCACTTACCATAAAAAGAGAATATAAAAATATGCCTACTCTTACTTTTTGAGTCTTTCCCTTTTTTTTGCTGCAATGTCCACCAATTTCAAACAAACTACTCAAGTAACTTTTTATGTTTTGATTCTTAACAGGGTAAGGAATATAAACTGGTTGCTACTTTGCCTTTGGTGAGCGATCGAAGGAGTTATGGGCCTGCTTTGAACTCTCCATTGCTGCCTAGGGTTAATTAATTTCACTCCAGCATGTGGTCCCCACTGAACTCTCCACCTGTGGCATCACCTTGTGGCGGGCAGTGGCTTGCAAACATTATAATCTTTTTAGAAGACCTTTTGACAGTAATGAAATTAAATTGACCTGTGTTGCATCTGGTCTCTGAATTAAGATGGCAAGATTTGTAGGCATCAATTTGGACTGGAGAAGCATAGCCCAACTCCCCAGATCATGCTGAATTTAAAACAATCTCTTTTTCCCATAATAATTTTACAGTCTTTCCAAAAGGCTATCCCTCTTAACACAGGAAAGGCAAAACAAGTTTATCATGCTAAACAGGCGCATATGAATCACCTCTGTGTTTATAACCCGTGCTTGTAGTTATTTTATGTCAGTGGAAAGAACATGAGTTAATCTTGAAATTAACCTATATGGCAAAATAGTTTTGGAGAATTGTAGAGAATGCCCACATTCTAGTTTGAGTCTGGGAAGATACAACAGCCACAAAGAGAATTTATTACAATAAAATGTAAAAAGATCTTGTTATTCTTACCTAAGGAGATGAGTCTTGTGTTACTGCACTGTCTGTATCCTTCTAATAACTTCTGAGACTAAAAAAGTTCCTTTCCCCATAGTTTATAGCAGGGGGCAGATCTCTGGGATGGGCATTGCCAAAGATTTGGTAAAATAGGGACTAAACTCAATATCAGAAAGATCATGCATGTGGTTCTTTCTCTGGTCAGTGATCACTACTATCAAATCTCAGACTAAAAAAAAATAAGTTCTTGCCCATCCCTCCATGCAATTTAAGTCTCACACTAACAGAAATTCCCACCAGTGTCAACCACTTAATTCTACCTGATTACCTGCTATATTAATATGATGATTTACTCATTTGAACCCATTGATCTGTTGATTCAGTTTTAATTGCAACCTTGATTTGATCACTGTGTTGCTCCACTCTTAATTACCTCAGAGATACTACCTAAGATTGGCTCAGTTATATGCTGTTTTAATTTCATAGCTCCTTGCTTATTCTGAGTTCTCAATCCTGAAGTGGGACACCAGGCTGCAGCACAGCTCATGAACTCAAAGGAAAACTATTTGCAAGCCACTGGTGATATCTCCAAATGAGCAGCCAAGTCATTCTCATAATTCTAGAAACCAGTTGAAGCCCCTTCCACTTAATTTTTAAATAGGGAACCTAAAAGATCTGTCTGAATCTCTCCTCTTTGGGAAGGTATTTGAAAATTAGATTTCCACTTTGGGATTCAAAGGTAATCCAAATTTTAGGCAAAGATTTCTGAGTTCCATTAGCAATAATCCCAAGATTATTTATTCTGTAAGAAATAATAAATAAAAAAAAAAATCACTTGATATAATTTTTTACTCATACTGAATTCTTGCATAACCCTCCCTTAAGACAAAACTAAAATTTCTGCTGAAACAAAGAGAAAAAGGAAATGAAGTTTGATAGAGGACACTTGTTGAATAAAAACCTTAAGGTCACTTTTTTTTGTGTAGATGCATATGAAGAGCCAAACCCCCCAAAGGGCCTTACAGGAGTCATAATTAACTTTCATTGTCTCAAAGCCCAGGGCAGAAAGGAATTGAACCAAGGGTGAGAAAAGAAAGGTCAGAGATAAAGCGTTGCGTGAAATGTCACACGCTACGCAGGAATGGCATGCCGACGTATTTGCCAGTTTAGTAAAAAGGCATAAATGCTCATTTTTCACCTGCTGGACACAAGGGCAAAGGAGGAGGAGAACTGTGCAGGAGAAAGCAATGAGAACAAAGGGTCTCTGGGAGATCAAGATGCCATCCAGTGTGCTTTCTCATCTGGCATATCTAAAAACCAGTAGCTAGGACTAAGATGAAACTTCAGGAGTTGTCACCTTCCATGAGCACCAAGCTATTTTGGCAATGACCAAGCAAGAAACTCTTACAAATTATAAAGCAAGAGCTCCAGCACAGTTACTTTTTCGTGCAGCTGTGGGAGGTCCAGGCAACACACACCTCCTTTTGTTTTTCCTTCTGTGAATAATTCAGTGCCCTAGTCTGCTGGAAAACCAAAGCAACTGGAGCATCTGAGGCACTATGCTGACGTGTGTTTATCAGTGTGGTGGAAAAATGGAATAAACCGATATTTATTTGCTTTGCTATAATTAACTCTGTGACTTTGCCTTGCTCATATCACCAGAATTTCCTTAATTTTCTATATTTTTGCTGGTAAACTTTTGTGGGATTTTTCACCTCTTGAGACTATCTGGTGGGAATTTCTCCTCTGCACTAAAACAGAGTAATGGAACCTTGGGACCTGGGGTGAAACCAGGCTCCAGGGCCATTATTCAGTTCCAGGAGGGGAGGGTGAGATCTCAGCTACCAGCAGCTTGTACAGGGGCTTAACACAACATTTCTCAGCCTTCCTCAGTGGGAGCTGCTTTTGTCTGTTCCAGGAGAGGCTGTGCTGCAGGAGGCTGAGCTCTGCTCCCCCTGAGCCAGGCTGATCCTGCTGCCTGCTGGATCCTGCAGCACGGGGGTGAGCCCTGGGCTGCCCCCAGCTCACAGAGCAGCCCCCAGTGCTCTGGGGATGCTCAGGCTCTTCAAAAGGCACAAAAACTGCCCCCACATTTCCTCTGCCAGGTCTGTCTCTCGCTCTCTTTGTACCTGCCTGGCATAATGGGGTCTCCAGGCGCCGCACTGCTAATAATAACTTCAAAGTACCTTTTTAAAGTTTAAGAGTTGAGCTTGAAAACAACTCCTACACATGACATCTTTTAAAGATAGCAGTCAGTGGACTAGAGAATATTGACAATTGCGGTACTAGGATAAGTAAACAAGTCTCTGTGGATTTGATAGCCCAATAAATATCCATTATTGCTTGTTGCCAGGCTATGTGCCTGAAAATGAAAATGAGGATAGAACAGTTCTTAATGGCTGATAGCAAAAATAATCGAGTCTTATCTAAATCAAACTTTATTGGCCTGGATGAATTATTTTTGGCCTCCTGTAATCAAAGCTGAAAATTCACCTGTCAGGCACAGTATGGTAAAACTCATTAGAGCCTCACCATGTGCTGTTATGAAATTGCTCCATATGGCAGTGCATGATTGTTTATTTACTAGATTCAAATATAGGCAGGTTTCAGAAATATAAAAAAATAAATTATTATTTTCAAATTCCTTCAAGGTAAAAGTGTATATGCTGAAGTTCCAGACTTCTGCAATGGAAATATTTTACTTGTAGAAGGAATTTTGCCTTGTGCTGCAGTGAAGCTATTGATCAGGCAATTGGCAATCCTCAAGTGTGAGGACTCATTAAAGCAAAGGTATATGAATCATTTTTTAATGACATCTCTTTGCTTTCAGCAGCTTAGCATGTGTCCTGGTTTCAATGGATGCACTGTAATTTAGGCAAGCTGTCTACAGACTTCAGCCATTACTCTTACCATATGTTTTCTTCAAAAATTACCATGCACTGGGGCCTGCTCGCTGCAGTCGTGGAGCGAGGTGCACTCTCTCTGCTGTATCAGCACGTTAACGTTACTTGAAAAAGCAAGAGTAATGTGCTTATAAAAAGAAATTCCCAATTAGCAAGTTTAGTGCATGTGTGTTAACTTGGATTAAATACATTCCAATTATGGGCAGCTCATTATTAGAACTACAGCCAGCTGTTTGCCAGAAATGTGAGATCTGGTAAACAAGTCTTTCCCTATTTCCCTGCAAAAGATCCCAGGTTATTTTCCTTTCTCATTGGTTCCCAAACAAGTACAACACTGCACTACAAAAACTGCCGGTCTGCCACATCGTGTATACATTTCAAAGCAGAAAAATTCCAGGAAGTGTGGTGAGTTGGTTAAAATACAAGGAAAGTCAGATTTTAAAGGGCAGCAGAGCTTGGAGGTTCAGGCACAATTTGGGAAACAGGCTGTTAGCAGCTTCCCTTACTAAAAAATTGTATTGAAACAAGAAGGATTTCATTATTCTAGTTCCACATATTTTGATGACCTCAGGTTCGAGTGGCTCGTGTGCATGTCTTGGCTTTACTGTGCTTAACAGGTACACCTTTCAGGTGTCCCAGTTTCTGGGGCCTTTCAGAGTGGGCTCAGATTACAGAGAAATGTGCATTTGTCTTAAACCTTAAATACTAAATATTTTAAAAAGTAAACAAAAAAAGCGAAGATACAAAGAATGTTTTCTGTTGCATCCTTAACTTCATTATGTCACCTAAAAAATATCTACTTAAAAATACAAGCCACATTTTCAACTTATTCCATGATCCAGTAATTTCAATGGAAGTTAATTACTGAAGTAGGATTTAATGCTTCTGAACTCCAAAATATCCTTGGAATTTTCAAAATACGACCAGTGTAGAACAAGAGGATTTTTCTTCAGCACCTTGTTTGTAGGCATATGTTTTTGGGAGAATGGTGTTATGGCAGATGCCAGGAGGCCACCAGTAACATTGACTTTCGTACTGCCGTATTTACAGGAAAACAGAAATACAGCTCTCAGAGAGCACCAGCATCTGAGGAGGGTGGAATCTGTTAAATTCGACTTTTGTTCTGGCATCAATCAGAAGAATGACAAAATCCAGGATCTGCTCCCCACTGCTGATACAACAGAAGCAGAAAACCAAGGATCCTCTCTCAGTGCAGAGATGGAGGAGCTGGTGGCTGCAGGGAAATATCACAAACAGCAGCAAACAACACTTGCTTTTGATGCCTGTGCTCACCCAAAGCCCAGCTAAACCCAAACTTCAGTTTCTGGAAAAAGGATTTATTTCTCAGCCCTCCGCCTGCACAAACAGCCCAGCCAGGGCTGCGCCAAGCTGAGCAGTGCCAGGAAACTGCTGCTGTCTGTTCACAGGCCTTTTAGGTCTGTGATATTTCAATTACACTTGTACAGTGCCAAAATCTAACAAAAGAAAGGGAGTAGATGCAATTAAATAGAAAAAAATAATTGTTCGTATAGCATATTTCATTCAGATATTGCTTTAAGCCAACTCAGGGGCAGAGGACACACATGGCCAGCTCAGGTGGAGGTCTCAGCGTGGTGCTCAGGTGACCTGCAACCATCACACCAGTCCAGAGGTCCCAGAAAAAAGCTGGAAGATTCTTCTTCACTATTTAAACGCAGAAAAAACTACAATTGTATTCCTGAGTCCTTAGCATCCTGTAGTTGCTCTGTGTGGCTTCCTTGTCCCTACCCTGGAACTGACAGCGGTACTGAAAGACGAATTTAGCAGGTCAAAGAAACACATGGAAAATGGATGGACCTCTGTCCTGAAATTTTAGGACACAGGTAAACATGGGAATTTTTAAATCTTACATGAGGAGGCAGTAACTTCAGCTGTCCCCAGGTGTAATTTTGGTCTGACGAAAATACTCTTATTTCCAACAGTAGATGGGTTAAACAGCGTTGTGGGTGAGACAGATGCAGAATTCCATCTGAATTATGGAATACCAATTCCTTGTGTCACTTGAACAAAATCCCCACAGGCAACCAACATTTTCTCAACGAGAAAAAAACCCCAATCCAAGGTAGTGATAACTGAAACAGAAGATACATCTGAAGGACACCTCTATGTCTTCTATGATTCTCTCTCTGTTATTAAGCAAAAAACTCTTTTCAAAGCCAGAAAAAAGAGGATAATTAAGAACCGCAAGGAACTACCACTCATAAAATCATGGCCCTTGGGGGCTGATAAAAGAGGAGAAAACTACTTGTATCAAACATGGACCAAAGACAGAGCACTGGAGAATTAGGGAAAAGACAATCCCACTGTAGGCAGTCACACACTTTCACACTGTCGTTAGGAAATTCTGTTTAGTCGACGAAGAGTTTAGTGGCTCAAGGGATACTGCTATAAAGGTTTTCAGCATTGTTTGTGCATAATCTACGTATAACATTCAACTTGGGAATGAGATATGATGTAGAAAATTGCTTTTGCAGTCCTTGAAGCCAATAATTTAGCTCTGCAACCTTAATTTATAAGGGAAAAAGGAAGGTAGTTGGAACATGAATTTGGATCACCGTCAGATTTAGGAATGAAAGTAATTAATGCCTCTGTGAAACTCCCCTGATAGTTATTTTTGGATTCAAAATCTTTAAAAAAAAGTTTTAATTTAGGGGCAGAAGCTCATTATATTCTCAAAAGAATCCTGCTGTACTAAATCATTCTGTCTCCAATTCATAGACCCACATTCCCTCTGTACATACAGCTCCTTCACTGATAAAGAAAAAATTATTTCCCACCTCAACGACTGAAACTTTGGCTCTCTGAGCTCTTCCAAATTGAGGCTGCCTGCCCTCATATTGCAGGCCCTTACTATTCCCATGGAATGATGGTGACCAAAGTCTTTCCACTTCAGCTCAATATTCTCTGCTGCCTACCACATCCCCATCTTTTGAGTTTCCTTAGAGCTTTCCAAGCAACTCCCTTGGAAAGACCCTGCTCTACACCACTCCTCGACTCCCCAAACCACTGCTAACTGTTGTTTCCCTCTGTGGTACTCCCAAGACATCGTGGGTTTGTCAAAAAAACTATTGAGGTGACAACTTCACGTGATTGACAGCTGTAAAATTCACCTCTCTGCTTTCTCCAGCTCCCCACTGCATCAGTTTGTAATTTTATTTGACATTTTTCACTTGTGGATTGTATGTTGCTCCAGACTGTCAAATGTTCAGGCCGTATTTGGTGATATTATGATATATTAGTAATAAAGGACAATGGAATTGTACTCCTGGGGAAGGGAGAGTCAAGGACTGCAGTGACTTTTAGGCTGTGAGTTTGTTTTTTTATTTTAACCTGTTCTTTAATGTCCTCTGTCACTAAGTGATACCAACCAGGCAGAAATTAATATTTAATCATACTCCAAATTCCTGAATCCTTCAGGTCT
This sequence comes from Oxylabes madagascariensis, assembly GCA_013400675.1. Taxonomy (NCBI): domain Eukaryota; kingdom Metazoa; phylum Chordata; class Aves; order Passeriformes; family Timaliidae; genus Oxylabes; species Oxylabes madagascariensis. The sequence goes on from VYZR01086303.1 coordinate 87,657, forward strand.
ATTAGTTCTGCAGGAGTCTTCATTTGCACTTAGAGCTACGGTTCCAGGGATCAGGAGAGGTTCTGCTGAAGCCAATGGAAAGGTTCTGGTTGGCCACAAGTGGCACTGAAAGAGGGACTCGGACAACTAAACAGAGCTGCAAGTTTAGGAAAGGTTTCATCTATTTACTTATTCCCCCTCATACAAAAATCACCTTTCATCTTTGGTTATTTACATTCTCCAAAGCAAGTGCTTATGACAGACAGCTGCAAACAAAACCCAAAGGTTTTGGAGCTGAAAAGCAAGCAGCTGTGCTCTGCCACTTCTATTGGCATGGGGACGCATTTTCAGATTCTCAGTCAAGCCTACAAGTGCTGTTCAAGGTTCACACAGGGATAACTGCAGTTTACAGACTTCCAAAAGGCCAGCACAAACACTGGGGCCTTATCCTTGCTTTCAAGCCAAGGGGACTATTTATGTGAACAAATTTAAGCACTGAGCAAGCTTTCACAGGTTTGTGCACTGATATTATAATCACACACATGAGCAGAATTGTTAATTGTCCTAATTCCTCGGCTATTTTAGTAAGAATAATGAAAGGAAAATCATATGCATACTTCAGTATTAGCTTAGTCTCTCTTCTGCTGCCACTGATAGCTCTTTTGACTAAGAAATGGTAGCCAGTGTTTGCTGAAAAGGATGGCCACACCATTTCCATTGTTAGCCCTTGAAGAATGTATTACTTCAAAAAAATCCTATCTCTAAGATTGGGGTTTTGAAAAATGTCTCTCTTGGAGAAGTGCCATGAAGCATTTCATTCCGCTTTTTTTTTTTTTTTTAAAGTAAGATTTTCCACCCCTGCTTTAATAGGCTGTTATAGCCTTTAACATGCCATGAAATTAAATGCCTCCATTGGGGATCCATACTTTATCATAACAATAGTATTTCCAGCACTTGTTGGAACTATGAGGAAAGTTGGAAGGTGGTATAATAATAAGTGTAGCATTTTAAAGGACTACAGAATTGTCACTATACATTACTGAGCTCCCATAGTTAACACCCATGAATTAAAAGCATATAAAAGTGATAATAGCTGGGTTTCTAAAGAAATGACTGACACTTGGTGAGATTATCTCTTTGCTGGAATTAACCTGTGATCCGCTGGGAGCCGTAAGCCCCACAAAAAATGTGGAAGCACATTAATTTGATAACTGACCCTGCTTGAAGCAGAAGGTTGGAGTAGCTGACCTCCTGAGGTTCCTTCCAACCCAAATTATCCTGTGATTCTAATCACTTCTACTAATTTTTGCTAGGTACCTGTAACGATACATATATTAGGTATGTAGCAAGAACAGATCACTTTCTTCTTGCTTGCATAACTTTACAAAATCTCCAGTGTAAAATTAATTAGAAATTGAAGGCCAAATTATGCCAGATGTAAATGGCCTTTTAAGTTAGGGGAACTGATATGTGTACCCCTCTCTGGCACTGAAGACATGCACATCGTCTAATTTATAGAGCTCCCAAGCATTTACAGTCTCCACCCAAATTTCTTTTCTTTTAAGAGAGGAGGGAAGTTCTTCAACCAAGCAATCTGCATCTCCCAGGAAAGGAAAACTGTAAAAGTACTCACAGCACTGTGTGCTTCAGTATCTTGCCCAGAACCAAAGCTTGACTCGGTGTTCAATCCTTCAAAGCTCCAGCAAATAAATGCTCAATGTAGAATCATTTAGGTTGGAAAAGAGCTCCAAGACCATCAAGTCTAACCTTTAACCCAGAACTGCCAAGTTCACCAGTAATCCATGTCCCAAGTGCCACATCTGCACATCTTTTAAATCTCTCCAGGGATGGTGACTCCACCAATTCTTCAGGCTGGCTGTTCCAATGCTTGACAACACTTTCCTGAACCACTTTCACTTGATCTTTGTCATGCTGGTTTATTCAGAACAACATCAAACCCTCCTCAAGCTCTGTGCACTCCTGTACTTTTGCTAGTTTGAAAGGTCTTAAAGAACAGGCTGTCATTGACTGTCTTTGAACATCTTTCTAGTTTTTAGCTCTCAGGACATTTGGGACTGTTTGTTTTCTATGACAAGAGAATTTCACAGCTCCTTTTGAAAGAGTTAGGAAGATACCTAGACCTCCTCAAGGAAAGCAAGAGACACACTGCATAAAACCATTTTCACAACGACCAGAGCTTGGCAGAGACAAAATCTGCCAAGCTATAAATTTAAGTCAGGCACTTGCAGGAGTAAGATTACTTAAAAAAGCAGAATCATGCACAGTGCTAGATTCCGAGAGGGAACAGAACCATCACCTAGAGAACTTCCACCAGCCTTTAAGTATCCTAAAGAGAACAGGATTTATTTTGACACAAATATCAAAATAAAAGAGAGTAATTGAGGGTAGCCACAAGAGAGGTCAAAAATCTTTCTAAAGAATCTAGGATAAATCTATTTTTACTAGCGGGAAACCCAAATGCTCATTAATTAGCATTGCCAAAGATCTATCAACACTACTTGAAAGACACATTGATTTTCTTGATCTAAATGATAAAGCCAGATATAAAGGTGTTTTTCTGTAATGAGGGAAATTGGGATTAGCACCAGTAATTTAATCTGAGCCTGTCCACATTGGAACCCTGAATACACAGAGAGTTTGAGACCACACCTCAAAAAAAGTTAGTCTAGGATATGGGCACTCCTTCCATTGTGGGCTGAAGAGGCAAGAACAGGAAATCATATAAGAATTATTTGCACAGTCAATTGTCACTGAAAGCTTGTCAGGTATCACATTAGAGCAGCATGAGGAGGGTGGGAAAAAATCACCCATTCCACCACATAAGGCATCACTCCAATATAATTTTGGGTTTCAGAAGTTTTCAGGCCATCTAAGGATTTGCCCATCACCAGACACAGCTGATGGCTCCACAAAATGATAGCTAGAACTTGTCAGGATGAAAAATAAGTAAGGAGTGATAATGAAATATTAATGTACACCCTGTTTAATTAAATGACAATATCATTTTCTTATAATCCTTCTCTTACTGTGCTGGAAGAGTACAGTGTTGACATGATAATTTTATAAACTTCCTTGACAGTTCACGTTAAACCATCCTTCATTACCACAGATTGATAATTGGCACTTACAAAGGAAATGAAATGTCTGAAAAATTCATTAAACACGCCAAATATCTGAGGAGACCCAGTGCAATGGCAAAGTTATCTAAATCACTGAGTAAGCAGCTAAAGGGCTGTTTTCCTCTATACATTCTCAAAAAAAATTAGGAAAAAGTCATGACTTCCAATTATATTTTTAATGTAATGGAAGTGAAGCTGTTACTTCGAGACAGATTCAAATCTTCCTTCCATCAGGTGATTTTGGCAGCAATCTCCAGTCAATAAAGTTACAGTATTTGGCTTTAGACCTTCTCTCCTCTTCTTTTACCTTACTCCAGGAAATAGAAAAAGGAGATAAATCCTTATTTCCGCAGCTATTCCCTTAATAATCTATTACAAGAGGATCTTGTCAGAAAGCCTTATTTAGATATTTCCAAGTGATCTTTTTCCACTGTACTGGTGATTTCATCCCTCACAGTCCACGCAGACCCATCCAGTAAACTGCAGACACTGTTCCCTTTAATGTACCTTGGCATTTAAACTCCCTGTGGCTGCTCTATCTGTACAGTTTAAACTGCTTGAAAAAGCAAGAAAATTGTTTAATTACAGAAAGCTACTAAATATTTGAGCAAAAGAAGTTCTTGAGGATATGCCAAATATCTTGGTCTATCCCTCAACCCAGGCCAGGCTCAGGAAAAAGTAAGAAATTAATAAGGAGTAAAATTTCCTTTGTCAAAATTACTCTTGCTTGGAGTAAGAGACAGAATGGAGACAGAAAAAAACATTTATAAAAATCATACTTTTTGCGAGCTACACAGAATCATCATAATTTTCCAAAGTCATATAGCAGGGACAGAAGGCAGAGACAGCTGAGCATCAGAACTGCCAGCTTCTTTTGAACACGGCCTGACAACTGAAACCCCCGTGACTGGATCATCCCCTGGCCACAACAGCTCACTGAAATTCTGGACACAAGAGTGGACAAGCTACAAGACAAAGTTGCCAACTGTCTGATACTTTTGATCCCATTACAGTCATTTATTCTAATGAGAAATCACAGCTACTTAAGCAAAACCACCATCTACCTTTAAATGCAAATGAAATGGCAGAACCAGATCTTTTTCAACTTTAACATGACTGAGATTTTCAGTTTCTCTTTCTGTACAATGATAAAAAAAAATTCAATAAATTAATTATCTTATCTACAAAGGAACATTTTATGAAGCTTACTTGTTTCTTTTGATTGAAGATGGATACTTGGTGTATCAAACAATTCCGTGATGAATCAGAGATGAATTTCTGCTGTCACTTCCATGCTCCACATCTCAGAAGCTTCATATTCTGGACAAGTTGCAAGACTTTTAGCATAATTGACTTTAAAATGGCATTCTGCCCTCTGAAAGCAAAAAAGAAAAAGTATTTTTTACATTTCCTAATGCAGTTAATTGTTTTCCCAACCTGTTTAATTTATCTAATGAAGCAGAGAAGGACAAACCATTACTAATATACATTACAGGATGAAAGTTAGATTGAATTTTTTTGAAACTATAAAATAGACTTCTGAAAGTACAGGTGAAAGGAAGACCAGTATGGTAGATATAGATAAAAAAAGAATTCTGCCATGATTGTCTTTCCCTCTAATTAACCATCAGCTCTTCTCATTGATAACAGGAATGTGAGGTACAGAACACATCCCTCAGGAACCGGCCTAAGTTCCACAGACTTTTGGAAGTTCCATGAAAGGCTTTATTAGCCCAGGCCTCAAGGTTTATGAGACAATAATCTCAAGGCTTTGCTGTGACCTGCAGTGCAAGGATGTGTTCCAGGGGTCTGAAAATCCTCAGCATAACCCTGGTGAGTGGTAGCAGCCACCCCCATGCCCAGCTCTGACAGCATCCATTTCTCCAGAGGACCAGGACAAACTTCTGGGAAAAAGGCAGTGAAAGTGGCAGCTCCACACAATTCCCATGTGAGGCAGTGTGAATTTATATTTTAAGGTGTTCTAGGATCTTGTAAAACCACAGAATAAATTATTTCCATATTTCAGCTCTGACCTTACAGTAAAACTTTTGCTCTATGAATAATCCCATTTCATTATTGCAAGGTTGCATTTCTGAAGGTTGGTTGTAAATTATATCTATAAATAATTTCGCAAGTTACTGTTTGCAAGTTGCTTGTAACTTTTATCTTTAGGAAGGCCTCTCCTTAGACCACCTCAATTCTGGTCCTTCACCTTTGCTATTAAGCCGAAAATCCAAAATATATAGGGATGGCTACTTAAGTTTGTATCCATGCTGTGAATTACCATTTAAATTTCTTCCCTAATGACAACAGAACTTGGCCAGACAATCTGAACCATTAAACTACTGCTCTGGACATCATATTTTTTTACTTCAATCTTTCTTTTCTCACAGTGTGTTCTCTGACCATCAAAGACTCAAAGAAAAAGGACAGTTGGGGGTGGGTCAGACAACTGGATACTAATTTTTCATCACCCCATAAAAAGATCTAATCGGCTCCTTTGTGACTTGCCCAAATTCCATGGAAATCAATGTAAAGACTCACATTGATTTGACAGAGTATCTTTGCCAGGTCTTTAACGTTTCTAAAGCAAAATTTAATAGGATGCCTAATTAAAGACTCAATTAATGCCTGGATGATGTTTTCTGAAAAAGAACTGAAATTAATGCTCATGGTATTCACGATTCTCCACACCAGCCTACTGATTCTATGCTGATTAAAATCTCCTGAATGTATTATATATTTAGAATTACAGAAATCAATAATTAAAAAAAAAAAACAACAACAACAAAGCTTATTCATTTAAGAAGAGAAAGAAGAGGATTCATCTCCTTTCTCTACCTTGTAAGTGCTAAGAGCTTACTATAACCACTAAAGCCCAGAGAAATTTATGTTTTTATTTACAAAAGGCTGAATGCTATCAAAGATGCAGAGCTCTCTCCTTTCTTTGTGGACCCTTGTAATAAAGCTGATGTTTTTCTCTTGCTTTAGCCTGAAACAAAATAGCTGATTCTCGGGTGGAAAAATAATTAGTAACATGGGAAGCTGAATGAATTTTGAGATATTGAGGAAAATGTAGTTTGAACTGTCAGGTTTACTCCCTTACCCACAGGAACTACAAAGCAGCAAAGAAATAAAACCCTCTTAGAACCTAAAGCTTTCATCGACCTATTCCCTCTGGCTGATTTTTTTTTCCCAAAACTCTCTTTTCCCAGTGGTTCCTATTAGAAACACAAATAGATTGCCTCTCTGCATAGTGACAAATGTCATACTTCTTCTAAAAATACTATTAAATTATTATTACCTTTTAATATGAGGATAGAAAAACTATGCAACCTGTACAGTCAAATACACTTGACAGGAGCACTTGCACTGCCTGGATTGCCAAAGGAAATGGGAGTTATCAGAAGTTCAGGTATCACTCTTTATTAGGCCAAAGGGAGTTGCCCTTTGTTTGGCACCCCCAACCAACACAGGTGTGGGGCCTGCCAATAACAGCAGGAAAAGATCTTTGCATGGATTGGCACAGAGGATCCCTGCAGCCTCCCCCATACTCTACTGTGAAAAATTTATGGAGAGAAATTGATTCTTGGCATTGCAATCACAAAAGAATAAGGAAGATCAGCACCCAGTGCATCAGCAGGCCACTGAGTCTTTTGTTGTTTGTGATGTTTTGTACCTTTTGTTCGTGGTTTGTTTTTTTTTTTGTACCCTCTTCAAAGTCAAGAGCCCCAGGTGTATCAATGGCAGGGCTCAATAAGGGGAGGCTGGAGCTCCACGCCTGGTCTGAGATGTGTGTTGTCATAGGGATCTCAGGAACTTGTTAGGAAAACTGGAGGCCACAATGGATGGCTACAAACTCCTTTGTGAACACAGGAAGGGGTGAACTTTCATTTTATGTAACAGAAAAATCCAAATGCATGAAGATGAGCCGAGACCACAAGAAGTCTGTTGAGTGCCTTGGGATCAGGACTAGCGGGGTCATCACCAAGGGGGACTTTAGGTTTGGTGTCTGTTACTGACCCCCTAACCAGAATGGTGAGGCTGATGAAACCTTTCTTTGGCTGCTGAAGGAACTCTTGGGCACACAGAACCTGGTTCTCAGGAGTGACTTCAATTACCCAGGCACTTGTGAGAGCAGCACAGCCTGGCAGGAGCAGCTCCAGCTGTGGGCTCTGGCACACCCTCTCCCCCTGGTTGGATCTCCAGCGATGGCAGTGATGGGGATCATCCCCCTCAAAGCGTCTGCTCCTCAGCTCTGATGCCTGCACTCTCACCAGAATTCCTGCTTTGAGCCTGAGTTTGCCCATCCCAGCAGCAGTGGTGCAGTGCCTCCTCTGCCAGCAGCCTCAGCCCCTTGCCTGCTCCTCCAGCCTCAGGGACATTTGCACCCCGCTGTTGTGTCCCGGAGCTCAGTGCCCCAGGCAAGAACAGGCCATGCTGCCCTCTGTAAGGGGCTGCCTCCTCCTCTCTGCACATTTTGTTCCCTTCAGCTGACCCCGTTCCTGAGGCACTGCTTGCATCAGGAGCGCGTTCAGGGAAGCACAGAGAGCCCCTATGAGGAGCTGCAGGTGTTCTTCACAGAGACAACAAAACCACACCAGATTCCTTAGAAACAACCACTAACCTGTAAACTTTGAATTCATTCTTAAAGGGAAGGAAATTGCTGCAAGCCAGGGCATGCTGAACAGCACAGGAGGTTCTCCAGATTGAAGTATTTGCTATTTATTTTTTAACGACTCCTCTCTTTTGCTCCCCCTCAAAAGAATTTAAGTGCCCCGATTCCTTGCTAAGCTGTGCCCAGTAGAAGCACCAATTTCTTTGTGCTTTTGTACTAGTGACTGGCAGCTGAGCCCCTCTCCTCCTCCACTCCAGCCTGCTTTTCCAGGGGATGGAAGTGGCTCTGGCTGCAAATTCCACTGCACTGGGAGCCCACAAGGCTCAGTGCTGTAGCCAGCCCCTGCCAGACTGGGCATGGAGGCTCGGAGCAATGCCAGCCTCAAACAGGAGACAAGCATGGTACTGTCACACAAGTCAGAACTGCATCTCTGCTTTTCTCAGTATTTTGTTGGCACTGTTGCTTGTGTCAATCATATTTAGGAATTCCTATTCACATGTGCGCTTTTCATTAAACACTAAGATTGCGGTCCTTTAAAATGCTGTGCATTAAAAAGAAGAATGGGATGATTTCACTTGCTAACATCTCACCTGCTTCAGCCAAAATATTAAAAAACATGAGTAGTGCAAGCTATAACCTTCCACTGAAAGATGCTGTTTGAATGGAACATTAAGTAAACAGGGAAATGGCTGCATGGATGTGGAAAGTCTTCATCTTCACTGCCCAGTTGCTGAAAAGCAAAGAAATCGAAAGCAACAAGCTCCAAAAAGTAGAAGCCTACAGGAAGGACGAGGAGGAAATTTGTCATGGAGAGATTGCAGATAGTATTCCTACCAGAAAAAATGTTGGGAAAGTAATTACAGAGAGATCCAGGTCCTGGCAGATAGCAGAACAGTTAAGGGAAAGTCATGAGGGAACTTCTCAGCCCCATGATAAGCATCAATCTTTTCCATGGCGCCATGAAAACTGGAAAGTGTAAATGACATTCCCTAATTACTTCTATACTAAAAGACATTGTTAGAGGGTGAAGAGGGCATTGAAAGCATCAAGGCAAACCAGTAGTGATCCAGAGTGCAAACTCGATACTGGGCACGGAGGAGAAAGGGGGGGAACACATTTAAGAACAACTTATTCAAAAGCTATTAAAACAGCCAATCACTGTTAAATTGTGTAGAGGAGGAAATATGCCCTGGAGGGAGTGCAAACCAGAAGATTGACTTCTTCAAATTCACAGCTGCGGTGGAGCAATCAAATAGTCCAATGGCAGCTTTCCCCTCAGAGACGAGACAACCTGGGGCCATATGACCTCAACCTTTGATACGCACAAGGAAAATTTAATGAGGGACTTGCTCTAGGATCTGGTGTCTAGAAGTGACAAATTGCAAGCTTTGCTGACCCCTTGTGAAGGCGAAGTTTCAAACTTTCATCAGCAAAATTGAGCAGCTGAGACAAACTTGGAAACAGACATGCAAGGAAAACTGACTCTAACCAGAAACAGGTTGACAAAAGCAGATTAATTCCACATTCTTTCCAGCTAAAAGTGATATGGCAATGGAGGAACACAAAATATACCATAAGAGCATCAACACATGATAGAGACATCACCATTGGCTGGGAAAATCGATTTTCTTCCCCCCAAATCAACATTGCTCGAGAAGAGGTGCTCTGGTGATTAAGTCATTGCTAAAATCAAGCAGAACCAGGAGGGACCCAAGTGTTCCCGATCACAAGAAAATAAATTAGATTAAACTCTCCCAAGCTGTCACAGCTTCCAAAAAGGCTTACTTTGGATTTTGGCTACAGGATAAAGCACAGGCACAGCACAAAACAGAAAGCTTATCTTTAAGAGCTTGCATCTTTGTAATTGCCAGAATGTTAACTGTAGGAGATTGCAGTCCTGAAAACAAGTCAGTTAATATTTCCAAATGCCAGAGATTTTACCCAGATTTCTGACACCATATCTCATGCAGTTAATAAGTTTCATGCTGATTATTAAACTGAACAATATAAAATAGCATGCTGTTGGCAAAAATCCCCATTATCATTAATAAGATTAGAAATTTGCCTCTAAAAAGGAAGAAACAGCTCTAAGCAATTGATATGTGCCTCCAGAAGACTAATATTGTGAAAAAGCAAGAAGTGATTTGTCAGCCTCTGTTCTAGCTCCTACTCTAGCAGCAAAAGAACATTTCTGACAATTAAAAATCTCTACAGATGGAGCAAATGTTAACTTTTAGAAGTTTTTTTGCTAGATCAGAGCACGATATCTGAAACACTGTCCCTTACAGCCATCATCATTGACAGCTTCAGAACAGAAAGTAACAGAGAGTCAAACCCAATGATTTGGGGGGGGGGTTCTGCTGGAGGCAGAGCTTTTCTAAACAAGCTGAATATGTGTGTGCCAAGAACTGAGCCTCTCTGGAATGTCAAGTTAGGTACCTGAAGGCAGAGAGGCCCAAAGTCACTAGTAAAGCTTAAAAAGCGTAGGCATAATTCCCAACACCCACACAATCCCTCTCTCTCTCTCAAAAAAGCCCACACTGGCAAATTGAGAATAAATCACTCCTCACAGAAAGTCTTAAATGACAGGATTTGGCTGCAGTGCCTACAATTCTTCACTGAAATGTTACATCATGTCACTTTTTATTGTCCTGTGTGCATGCAAATGTGTACAAGATTAGTGCTGCTGCTGCAGATGAGGAGATGAACAACTGCTCTTCCTAAGCTTGAATCCTTTAAAAAAATCATTGATATAATGAAATCTAATTAAGAACAAGCTTAGTTTCCTTTTTTTTTTCTTTTTTTATTTTAGGAAAAAGGGGAAGAAGCAGAACTCAGAGAAATTGTGTGCCAAAAAAAAAAACCCTAGAAAAATAACCCCTTTTGAGTGTCATCATAGCAACAAAGTTTAAGAAAAGAAAATATATCAGTAGCAGAATGTTTTAAAAGGTCTCACAGTGAAATCCAGAAACAAAAACCTAGAGGAAAAGCAGATTTAAAGGTTCTGAGTACACCCTCAAACTGAGACCAACCAAACTGGGGGTTAACAATCAATACTCTTTAGGCGTGTTAAAGCTTCACCTTCTAGCTATAAAAAAATCCAGTGGTGGCTCCTATATTTGTGTGTGGAATTTTGACAGCAGAGCAGATACATCTTCATCAGCACTTTGTGTCTGCCTGCCCCCTCACTTCAGTTCTTATTGTCATTTTGCAATATATTAATGATCCAAATCATCGAGTGATTCCAGTTAGGCTGCAAGAAGTTCTCTGAAGTAGGCAGCACTCCTTATAATGATAGATTGCAGGAATAATGGCCTCCTTACTGAAAGCAAAACATCAGAAAACTGCCTTAAAAATGGCAGAAGAGGAGGGACTGGAGATAGCAAGAGCTTCATTAGCAAAAATGGAATCAACTGTTTTAGAGGGCAGCATCGTTTTAAACTTATTTCTGCAAGGCTTACCTGTGTATTAATGATCATGCAGGCATTAAACATCTAGGCACCTAGAAATGTAAAGTGTTAAGAAAAGATTATTAAGGAAGAGATAGACTTAAATGATCTTAAAATTTAACTCTTAAGAGTTTTTCTGTGCACCAGAAAAATATGCAGTGTTTCTCTTTCATTGTAAGTCCTAAATATAAACATGTAAATTTAATAACTTAATTCTAGGGACACTGGAGGCAACAGAAAATTGTACAGGTACTGAAGAGTTTTCTTGAGCATGACCTGGACTGGAGCAACTACCCGTCTCTCTGAGGCTGTCAGGGGAAAAGTCCATTGGTTTGGCACACCTTAAACAGTCTGAAATT
>VYZR01086308.1:0-24205 GCA_013400675.1 Oxylabes madagascariensis
CGCAGGCCGGGCTCCCCCGGGCACACGGCCGCGGCTCGGAGCCTGCCCCGGCGCAGCGGAGCGGCCGCAGGACGGCGATGGGCGCTGCCTCCCGCCACCAGCGATGCCAAAAGGCCGCAAACTTGCGCTGCGGACGGCGATGCAGGCAGCGCACATGCAGCGATGCAACCCCAGCCCGCCAGCTCAGGGGAGACAACTCACTCGTGTATCAGCGCACCCACTGCCTTTAGAGGCCGTCTCATCGCAGCCCCGGCCCGGATCCGTGTGCATAGCACGTCCAGCCATACGGCACGGCAGTTGTCAAGTCGCACAAGTTCAGCCTCCTGCGTTATTCACCCTCCAGACTGCAAAGGCTGTTGCAGAAGCTGACGGAACGCTCAGCAAGCATCAGCCTGCACCCCAGCTGTGTTCAGCCCTGCTGCTACCTCTACCCAATTAGAGCCCACGTAACCACACACTGCAGGTGGAAATATAAGCATTCCCAGAGTCGAGTGAAATTCTGAGAGCTGAAATATTCCTAGACCTGAAATTCCGAAGCGACCTCACAGGTATACGAGATGTTCACAGGTATGGCATCACTCCCCTTTTCAGACCTGCAGTCCAGACTTTCTCCTCCATGCAGTATTTACAAAGGTTTGTGAATGTCAAATGTCTTTGAAAGTGTCTTGATCCACACCTCACAGTGTTCAGGTAAATATCAAAGTTAATACTTGCTACTGGAAGGATTGACAGAAGAATGACATAAACTCAAGCCTCACTTCTAAGACATCTCAGCTGGCATAAGGTTGTGTTGTGTATCTCATGTCGAAAAGGGCAGCCAACTGAAGGGGGCGGGGAGAAAGGAGAACAGGAACTCCAAGAGCTCTAGAAAACTGTTCCAGGGAGGAGAACTGAAATAAATGGCATTTAACCTAGAGAGAAGGCAGAGGGGAAACATAATGACGCTCTTCAAGAGCTGTAAGAGGTTACTGTGAAGCAAAAGGAATGAACTGTTCTGCATAGGCATTAGACAAGTAGAAGAGGTGCATAGGCTTAAATTCCATCCCCAGGTAACTGCTATAGATATTAGGAAAAGCTAGGCTCGTTTGCTGCTTGCAGAGATTTCTTTGGGAAGCACAGCATTTCGGGAACACGTGCACTGGGGTTGCTGAAACAAACGACTGAAGACAGCTGCCCAGACAGTAAACAGCCACTGTTTACTCTGATTGCTTCTTGGGCTTCAGGACACAGGCTGAAATCAAAAGGGTAACTGAAATCTTTCCATAGCCACACAAGAGATGGCCGGGAAGCAACAATTCTGACTTAACTGTCCAAGATGTGCTGTTTCCTACACTTCAATACAAAAGTTTTGCAAACAAGTGCATATAAATCTCCAGTTTCCATTACAGTGCTTGATACAGAAGCTTAAAAAACAATGTTGTGGGCTAACATAAAAAAAATCACTCTAGCAAAATTGGTTATGAGCATCTGAAAAAATCAGTGTATTCACAAGTTCACAATGGTTTAGCTGTACAGGAATGTCCAGAAGAGTTAAGGCACATCAGTGACAGGAGTACATTGACACACACTGGATCCTTATGCAGAGGAAGCAAGCCAAGTCAGACGTAAACCAAACTGAGTTCAGATCACAGGCAGCTTTGGACCTGAACAAGGAACCCCGCTTGAGAATAAACATGCACTGTAAATGAATACATAGTGACCCTAATGCTTTACTCTAACTTCTCTGGATGTCCTCCTGATGACAAGTTCCCTGTTTTAATTAAGCCCGTTCTTAATATGAATATGCCAGTCAAGCGCATACCGTAATTCTGAGAGACCAACCTTGCTGGCAAGAAACAGAACTGGGAAAACAAGCTGCAGAAAAACAAGGTTACAAGGAAACAGTCCTCCCCATGTCTCCTTTGTCCCTGGTTTCATAACAAGCAATGTGGCTCCGTTCAATTCTAGGCTTCTGCTCACTTGGCCTACGGTATTTTGGCAACTGCCATTTGGCTTAGATTTCAGATCACTGGTTAATCTTCTTATTTCTTCCCTTCAGAAACCCTTCCCACATGGCCTTCCAAGGCCTGGTAAATTGTAACAGTGCCAAAGCTGCATTGTTCATAACTACTCTTTCATCCCACACATAATCAGAATTCTTAAATTCTCTCTTTAAAATAGAAAATGAAGTAAAACACTGAATAATTCCTATAAGCCACTTTTTCTTTCAGCCTGTGGGGTCTAAGAATCCAAAGGATAAAGGTACTTGTAAAGCATGACTAGGGATGAGAGCAGCACCTAGTTAAAATTTACCTGGTTTTTGGTACACCATGGTTGCAGGATGTGCTGTTCTGGGTCACTCGCAGCTGTACCAGCAAGCAGATGATCGAGGAATGTTCTCTACTTCACAGACAGCGCACTAGCAGCAGCTGCTGAAGGCACAGAGAGGAAAATTAGAGGCTATTCAAACAGCCATCTTGGAAGGGGTCCTTTCCAGCAAGGAATGTAGCTGGTGTTGAACACCCTAAATCTGATCAAAAGGATTATCACCCCGGGTAAAGAGGCAGCAGGTTTGGGGGGGGTTGTTTGGGGTTTTTTTGTTTGCTTGTTTGATTTTAAAGAAGGTCCAGATTCTGCAATGGAGGAAAATCTAACCAAATTTTAAATATTTGATCGACTATTGTCCTTGAAATTGTGGTCCAGGCTGGGGAGCATCCTTTTGTACTTTTGCAGCCCTTACACAATCAGCGTGGGAGGAGAGAGTCAGGAATGAAAGGGTAAGGCTAATATGTGCAAAGGCCATCTTAGGTGTTTGGTTAACTCGCTTGTGGAAGATGTCCATTAATGATTGAAGGGGGAACAAGGTGAGGAGAACAATCAGTAGTTTTACTGGAGTTTAATTTAAGCAGACATATTAAATATTGATGCAATCACAGAGTCTAAAGGACACTCATTTGTCTTCAGTGGCCGCAGAAGACAAGGCTTCCGAAGTTATAAATTAACCCTTCATGTGAGAGGTGAGAAGCATGAGGCTTGTCAAGTGCTATTTGACCACATTAAGCAGGGTCACTACACCTTCTCTCAGATTGGCGTGAAAGTGAACGAGACTGTTTCAGCTGCAAAGAACACAGATTTCCCAGGAGATACCAATAAAGTACCACAAAGCTCCCTGGTGCTATCACAGCTATGCTGACAGGGAATATTGCCTACTTTGACTGAGAAGATGCAGATACAGTGGCAGAATTGTCCCTCCCTCAGTCTGGCTGTCACTGATAACATTGAATCCAAGGTTTCCACACCACCATCTTCTGCAGAGGTCCCATGACATGGGCAAGGCCTGAAGTCTGTGTTCAGATGAACTGTGTCCCCAGTCTAACCATGTCTGACAAACTGGTCAGCTGCACACAAGAGAGAGATGGAGAGGAACTTTGTACAGGAGCACGTGGTGACAAGACAAAGGGGAATGACTTTAAACTGAAAGAGTGGAGGTGTGTANCCTATGATTCAAATGCTGCTTTGCAAATCAGTTTTCCATGTTAGTCTTCAAGTCTACCTATGCGCAAAATAAACATCACATGCAAACCTTCCACAAAGCTTGTAACAAAAGAAAACCAACAGCCATCCAGCTTTAAAAACCTGTAGTCTATATTTTTTTCTTTTTTGTTCCTTGACTTTTACATGACTGAATGGTTGAAGGGCTTTTTAGGTTCTTACACTGTATGTCCTCATGAAGGTATTACCAAATGAGGGAAAAGCTATCTAATCAAAGTAATTTTAACTTGCTTATCACTTCAATGCTCTTGCTATGCAACACAATCAACCAATGCAGCTGCATTGAGTGTTTTTTGAAGATGTCTGAGGTACAGTTTCTTAGTAAAAGTTCGTTGTAACAAACTAGGGAACTGTGACAATTTTTACATAACATAACCTTCTGAATCTGTTGCATATAGTTGCATTCCCTAAACTGGTAAAAGAACGATTTGGGTTTGGCAAATAATGAAGTTTTCCATATTTAGAATATTAGGGAAAATCACATTATTTTAAGGCTATTTTAAAAATCACATACCCTTCAACTAAAATACAGAAGTGCACCACGTAATGACAAGTAAGTGCTGACAGCATGAATCACATCTGCTAAGAGTGTAAAATGCAAATAAAATTAGCCCTGTGTCTCTAAGCAAAGGGATTTATCAGTTCTATTTTCTTTCAGGAAATATCTAGCAATATATTTTTATTATGGCATAGGTCCCTCATGACCTTCAGGTTTGCCATAAATTCACAAAGATCAATGCCAGTACAAATCACAAATGCTATTTTTACTGAGATACAAATTTTCTGCTGTTCAACCCCAACTTCCCTTTCCTGATCCTGTTACATGCCCCTCACAGTAAAGCTAATCCCCATTTAAGATGGTGCATTATCATACTGGAACAGCTCAAGAACGCACTCACTGTTTTAGGAAAAAGATTCCATCTTCTTTAGAGATCAAAAGATTCCTTACAGAGAAAGGCAAGAGTCAGAGCTGTCTCATATAGTAACAAATCTTGTATATATGAGTATGTATGGTTACATTAGAGAATCAGATGACAGCGAAAATACCAGCATATTAAAGAAATCACAATACATAAATAAATCACTTTTTCAGAAAATAACTCAGTAACTTATCTTTTCCTTTTCCCCTGTCACACCCTTTTCTGAGCTATTGTATTTAGACCAATAAAGCGCTTGTTTAACTAGAGGGAGGCAGACTGGTTTATGCTATCTCATCTTTTTTGTTCTTAATCCGGAATATCAGATCTCTTTTCTGAGTTCTGTTTTGTATTAGCTTTACATTTTAATGGGCTAGAATAACTTTTATGGACGACTATGATCAAAAATGATTAAACATATTTTCACTTTCAGCAGTGGATGGACAGAAAATAAGAGAACTGGATTCTTAGTACTGCTGAAAAGCATTGTGATCAGGAACTAGGCAAATCCCAGCATGTCCCAAACTCCAGTGAAGGCTGCAGTAATCACAGCTGTGGCAGAGGGCACGGTGAGGTGGCTGAAAGGCATTAAAGAACATCCTATAGGAAAATAACAACTCATTTGTTTTACATAGAATTATCTCCAGTTTCTGCCTGTTGAGAACACGACAAGGACCATTCACTACTGTGACAGTCAGATGTTCCAGAAATCCTCAGTTCTCCCCCCACGGGTAGCTTTTAGTCTTTGTAAAGACTATACAAAAAACTTTGACATCTTTTTGCACTGGAGCTGAAGTCATCTGTTTGGGCCACGTTTGCAATCTCAACAAATGAAAGGCAAATATTTCTGTTGAGGTGGTCACCAGGTAGAGCATCAGTCCTGGAGATGCCTCCTCAGAAGTAGTGTTTGCTTATTCCCTGCGGGAAATTCATCTATTTCTTGCCAACAGAGGGTACTGAAGTTTAATGGCACACATTTACCAGGGCAGGAAGCAGCACAATGCATTCCTGTGAGACTCTGCAGAGTACAGACATGCTCTTTTCATCTTGCTTGAGTACTAAGTTCATTTAATACATCTAAGTTAGCTTTTCCCTCTCTTATTTAACCATATTAAAGCATCAAGGAAGGCATTTATTTTCTGTCAATTAAATGGAGAGAATAATAGGAGCAGTATGAAACAGCCAGAAACCTAAACTCATCTCATTGCTCTCTCATTTCACTGCAAATACTGTCAGTTTTTTCTGTATAATGCAGTCCTGCCACTTCAGATGTAGCATTATTTCTAATGCTGCCCTTAGCTTAGTGTTGGGTCCTCACAGGCTGAGACCACGATCCCAAATTAAACTCCATTTTTCTGATTACTCTCATGCATTGATCTGTTGGCAATAGAGCACATGCTAAAACAGTTCACAATTAATCATTCCAAATGCCTCTAAAGAGCCCCAAAAACCACACACCCTTTAATTCTGACTGCCAAGATAAACTTGGTGAGTAGAGAGACAAAAGGGACAGCAAGATTCCACAAAGGGAGAAGGTTATTTTAAGCTTATGTCAAGCTGACACCCAGGGCTTGTCTAAATATAGATTTGTCCACTGTAAACACCCTTAGTCTGCATTTAGTGCAGACATGTGCAGAGTTACTCGGCAATGACAGACAAGCTTTGCATCCACACCCAGGCCCACAATAGCCCTCAATCGTAACCAATTCCTGAAAAAAATAATTTGCAAGTGGGTTTCTGCATCCAAAGAGAAGCATCAACCAAGAAAAGCTTCTCTCCTGCTGTTGGCATCACACTTTTGCCATCTAAGCTCTCAGGATAAGAAGCAGGCTCACCAAGGGGCTGCAGCTTTCAGGCTCAGCTCTTTTACTTACCATGGTTTGCAAAGAACAGGCAAGGAGGGGCTGTGCAGACACGTTCCTTGAGCCTCTGCAATGGCTCACATGTGACAATGCAGGAAACAGCCTGTGCTGGGCAGGTGTGGGGCATTGTTCTGCCTCTCAGAAATCCTGGCTTTCACACCGTGGTTTCCTGCTTATTCCTGTCCTCCCCTTGTTAATGCTTGCTCTGTCTCTGAGTTGTCAATCCTTTTATTCTGCAGCATAAACACTGTGCTGTGCTGGACCCTCTGTCTCAAGGTCTGGGAAACTCACTGCATTTGCAAAGAGCTTGGACAACTTACCATCAATAAATTAGCTGAAAACCTGCTTGCTCTGACAACTACAATGTAAACATATCCAGTGTGTCCCACCACTGCAATGTGATACTCTCTCCAAGTTCATGTGAATCATCTCCCCAGTGACTGAGAAGAGAACTGGAAACCATTGTCTGTTTACTGATTATTGGAGCTTCCTTACCAAAAAAGCACAAACACAAAAAACTGTGTCTTCACTGAGACAACGTGGGAACCCCTCTGTAACTTTACTGTAAACCAGGCATAAATGTTTAACTGTACCTATGTTAAACTTTCTTTGGATTTTGGGCTCTGCTACTTAAAGAGCTTACGGCAAAGATTGCCAAAAGAAAGGCTTGGAATGCTTTATTATAGTACGTTTGCAGCCCAAGTGTCAATGCTGTGCTCCTGTGCTGATCCAGAGGCAGAGTTGTGCAGGGTCAGCATTTGGGATGGTTCCTGATCTCAGGGTAATAGCTGAACCGAGAGGGGCTTTCAATTCTGACATACAGCCTCCATCAACTGCCTTATGCAACAAGATCTATCTTCAAAACCCTTGCAATCTACTTCAAAGTGAAGTATTCCAGCTTGTCCAATAATCATTACAGCAAGTAATGGAACAACTACAAAAATTAGAAAACCAAATGTTCAGTAGGTAAATGTGTGTTACATCCCTGACCTGAAAACAGGACAAGGAAGGTTCCTTATTTTCACGTGACACTTCTAATGCCACATACCTACACAGCAGGTCATGTACAAAGCCCTACAGAACTCCTTTACCATTTTGTGAGCATCAGGATTTACTTTTGATTGCCATTGCCTGTGGCTTTTTCCCTATTTGAGGCAGACTCCAGAAACTTGTCACAAAAACACTCCTTACACAACACGGCCGTGGCATTTTACCAGTCTTACAGAGCATTTGCTGCTGAGCACAAATCAGGCATCAGCTGTATCCTGCTAGCAGCAGCTAGAGTCAAGCGGGAGCACCACGGTCATTAGGATGAACAGCTCCTCATTACTGCTGTCACCATTTAGAAACATTAATTCACATTTGGACAAGGCAGAAAGAGTTTCTTTACAGCATTTGAGCCTTGGACAGTTGGTGTTATGCTTATTTCACAGGGGATGCTTGTAAGGCTTCCTGGTACAACAGGCCAAAAAGATGTATAAGGCAAGGAGAATACACCTCTTCTGCAAAGTGCATCTATTGTCCACTGGTTTCCTGGTTTCCTTCCATCTACAGAACTCCTGGGCTCAGAAACAGCGGATGAAAAAGTCTGTGTATCACACATCCGAGCAAGACATCAAATGGCAAGTTCCTACCAGTGTGTTTCAGTCCATGCAATCCCACCTTGGAATCATGAAATCATTAATGCTGGAAAAGATTTCCAAAACTGAGTCCAAGCTTTGACCACCATGCCAAGCAAACCACAGCACTAAGTGCCATATCCAGTCATTTTTTGAGCACTTCCATGAATGGCAACTCTAACACATCCCTGGGCAGGGATCCTAGGATCTCAGGGTTCCAAAGCCTAACCATCCTTTCAGTGTAGAAATTCCACCTGATATCCAACCTGGATCTGCCCTGGCACAGCTTGAGTCTATGTCCCCTCATCCTATTGCTGGTTGCCTGGGAAAAGGGGCTGACCCCCACCTGACTACAGCCTCCTTCCAGGAAGTTCAGAGTAATGAGGTCTTCCCTGAGCCTCCTTTTCTCCAGGCTAAAAAAAACCCCGTGACAGCGAGAGCAGAAGTGAGAGGCTGAACCACCAGCCCAGTGACTTCAATCTTAGAAAACCCAGTGCGCTCACACACATAAATAGAGTCCCAAGTGACTGATTTAGATGGCATTTTCAGACAGTGTCACTGGAGATCTTGCAAGTGCCTCACTCGAGTAGGCACAGACAGTTATGCCTTAGAAATCTTGCAGCATGTTCATGTCCAGTCTAAAGTCATTTGGACAGTCTCTGGCTAGGGGTTGCTTTGATCCTCTTGTCCCTCACAACAGATGAACCTGAAAAGCTTTTGTTTTTTTGGCTAGCAATCATCTAATATACAGAGTAAAACCTCTACCTTGGATTCACAAGGCTTTGGAGAAGCTCCTGCTGTTATAGCTGGTTGGTTTCTTCCCCAAGCTAACTCGTGTTAAAGACAAATACTGACCACTTTCAGCAGGAATTCAGGATGCTTCCTGAGAAGAAGCAGTCCTGCCTTGAACCGTGGGATTGCACAAGTCAGAGCGCGACATGAGACCGAAGGCCTAAGCTCAGCGATGGGGTGTGATTTTTGGAGGGTTAAGGCAGGGCTTGGAGTGAGCTTTTCAGATTCTGCTCTTAGGGATGAGCCTGCCTCAGAGAAAGGTCATTCCCACACTGATTCATGGGGATTACTTTTAGGTAACAGAAAGTCCCTCAAAAGAGGCACAGGATCTGCAAGGATATTAAAATGATTTGAGAGTCTTTAAGGCAAAGAAAACACTGTTCATTTGACCAAAAAAATTAGAACCTTCCTTACGTCATGATACTTATCTGCACATTGCAGAAACAGTTGAAACACTGGAGAAAGTTTGTTTTAAATACCTCTACAAGGGCTTGCAATTTATTTTTAACACACAAAGCATTCCTATACAGTTAAAACTTGTGCAACCTAACACTTGAAATTTCTCCTCCATTTTTTTATTGCTGTTTTCTCCTCTCCCACCTCCCCATATGGTCATTAAAGGAAGTCACTATAATTTGACCAAGAATCCAGTGGGCACAGACTTCATATGCAATAAGATGGCATCTTAAACACCAGGTTACGGTTTTCACAGGAAATGCCATTGCTTCAAGTTGCAGGAATGTTTTTTTCCTAAATATTATTTTATATATCCACCACTAAGGAGAATAATCTCAGAGGAGATGTACCCTAGTTAACAGAGTTGAAGTAAAACAGATTTAAAAAGATGAATTGCAAATTTGAGTATGTCAACAGTGAATTAAAGCTGCATTTGCAGAAGATTTCCTCCAAGGGAAGTTTTCTTCTTTAGGGTAGGCTGACAAACCACCTTAAGTTTCTACAGTCCAGAGATGGAAAACGTCCTTAATGGCTTCCGCTAACCTATCTTTGAAGTTGTGCAGTAATTATGTAACTGCTCTGGAAACAGGAGAAGAGCAGCCAGGAACCCTGCCTCTGAGCAGAGCACTTGGGAGGGGAAAACAAACAAAAAAAGTCTTTGCTGAATCCTTGCTCTTTGTTGAGAATTCCCCCACCTCAGCCTTAGGCCAACTTGGATTGGAAAGCTGTAGCAAGTGTCAGGCTTTCAGTGTCTGTTCTATTTTTGGGGATTTGTTGTGGAAGAAGAAAGTGCAGCCTGAGCACCATGTGAGCAACTTTAATACGAGGGCATAACTGCCAGGAAAACAGTTCCCTGGCTCCTTCTGCCCCTGTGGGAATAGGGTTGCTGTGCCTTTCATTGAACTCTGAGATCTGAGGCTTGGAGGAAGCATTCACTTTAGAAAACACAGTGACATTTTCAAAAAGGTGTAGATGTCGCACGTAATTTCACAGCCCACTCATCCATTTGGAATTTGCAACCAAAGTCAGTCCTCATGTCTGCCCTTCTAAGTCCAAAACAACTTCGTTGTAGATATTTCATCTGCGGGAACAAGAACAGCAGCTGACCTACGATGTCTAGGTAAGTGCCAATTTCAGCCTTCAGCAAATGCAAATGTTTTGGAAAACTTACCAAAGGTTGACTGATGTTTGGTGAATCACATCATAACAGATTCCTTGCAATAATAAATTTTAAGTAAAATCAGGTGACAATTCATAAATGCAAGTGGCAGTGATGTTAAAAAATAAAAAACATTACAAGCTCTTTTTTTATTATTTTTTTCAGAACAGGCTTTGAACCAGGAATTTGGAAGGAAATAGCTGAAAAGCATGTGTGAGTAAGGAAGTTGCACTGTCAGCAGCAGACAACAGTAGAACCTTCTCAAGTTCATTATCATCTGTAAATTACAGGATGTTTGTACCATTAAAGTTAAAACTGTAAAATGTAGTTCTGCACTGGCAAAGGAAAGATTTTACGACATTGCTAAAATGCAGTATGGACCAAAGAACAAGATTTGTAAGAGAAGCAAGTAGTAAGAAAACAAAACTGGCAGCATATTAACAAAAAACCCCAAACAACCAAAACCCACCAAAAAAACCCCAAACCACCCCAATGAAATGCCCCAATTAAATAATGAAGGCAAAAGGATTAAATATATTTTCA
This sequence comes from Oxylabes madagascariensis, assembly GCA_013400675.1. Classification (NCBI taxonomy): domain Eukaryota; kingdom Metazoa; phylum Chordata; class Aves; order Passeriformes; family Timaliidae; genus Oxylabes; species Oxylabes madagascariensis. Next base: position 10,880 of record VYZR01086308.1, read on the forward strand.
TGCCAGTATAAACTGTTCAAGATGTGAATTTTGTAGCCTGAAAGACTATCTCAGTCACAACCAGTTCTAACAGTGTAGTTTATTCAACGTTTAATGGCTTGACCTTGTAAATCTTTATCAAATCTTGAGCAAACTTTTTTACTATCATGAGGCATCCTGACTCTAATCAATTAAACATTAGTACTTTGGGGGAAAAAAACTGGCTTCCTTTAAGTTGTCTTCCAAGAGGCAACCCGGGAAAACAGAAACCTTTTTATGATTAACAGAAACATGAAACTGAGAAATCGTTTCAGAATCAGGGTGAGAGTTCTGTAATGACTGAGTAAAGTGAGAGTATTTGGAAAACCCAAGCTCTTTAACTGCAGCAAAAGTATTGCAATCTGGCTTCTTTTCTGTTGGAAAACAAGCTGAACTTCCTCACTCTAGGCCATGCAAAGACAAGTATTCTGCTCACTTTGTGTTCTCTTCACCCTCGTTATCCCTCTGGCGCACACAAACTGTCTTCATGTATTGCCATAATGATTAATTTCAATATTTGAATCAACTGGTAGGACATTAATGGCATTTCTAACCCTATTTGCACATGCATGGCGATTTCCCTAGGGAAAAAACAAACAAACAAACAAAAATACCAAACAAACAAACAAAAAAACAACCTCTAGAAAAAACCAAGATTATGCTCCAGATAAGCTTAGCAAGGTTATTGTTGTCAAGATGTGTTCCCAAGAATCCAGGCAAGATTTGAGCTGGAATTATAGTAAACAAATTTTAATGCAAAGAGTCACCATTTCAGTTAGGTGGATTCCTAAAATACACCATAAAAGAGAAGCCAAAGCTTTATTGTGCAATCTTGATTCACACAAATTGTTCTTGCAATAAATTGTCCCTTAAATCGGGGAGGCTGCTAGAACAAGGGCAAGGGCACAGCACTCCTGGGAGCATCGCTGGGAAGTTAATGGAATGTTTAATCTACAAAGATAGGTTCCCCTCTTAATTCAGAAATTAATTTCAGTTGCACGGTGTCAATATTTATATGTATTTATATATAATGGGATGCTTTAGTCCAGACAATTTTTTTTAAAAGAAACTGAATGTCTTTTCAAAATGTGAAAGAGTTAACTTGAAACCCCTCAATTACCTTCAGAAACTCACAGCACAAAAAATGTATTTAATTAATTCTCAAGGCAACAGCCAGACTAATCCTAGAGTTCCTTAATAGTGTGAGGAATGCAGTAGTTTTTAAACAGGTTTAATTCATTGGTATGTTGTCACCGCTAACACTTGTTTTGGACAGAAAGCCCAAGAAAATAACTAAAACTTATGACACTGGTTTCTTAGTCTGCTGATAAAAATCTGTGTGCAGGAAGACTAAACAATTTTAAAATTATACAGAACTATGTCCTGATGACCAAAAGCAGCACAAAGTACATTAAGTTTAAAAGCCTTAATCACTTTAATCATTCATCCAGAAAAACTCATTTCTAGCTAGTTTCTGTGGAAATACAGATTTTGCAATTATATACCACTGCAGCTGGGGACTTCATCATACTTGGGAACTTTAATTTCTCATCTGCCAAGTCTGCCCCAGTTTCTACCTCATCCCTACTCAGCTCCAAGGGTGGATGGAGGAAGGCCCCATTACACTGCTCCCCCCACAGATCCCACAGCTTCCCATCCACCCTGAGGGCCCAGGAGGCCCTAAGGTACCTGGGGAGGACCTAAAGTACCCTAAGGGGACCTGGGGGGAGCTGAGCACTCTGTGTCACTGCCCCAGGGCAGGCACGTACCCTGAAAGGGAAAGAATACCCAGAGGGCACTTATTTAAAAAAAAAAAAAAAATAAATTAGAACCACAGGATTTTCTGAGTTGGAAGGGACCCACAAGGATCATCAAGTCCAATTCCTGGCCCTGCACAGGACACCCTCAGAACCATGTCATGTGCCCAAGAGCATTGTGCAAATGCTCCTTGAGCTCTGTCAGGCTTGGGGCTGTGACCACTGCCCTGGGGCGCCTGTTCCACTGCCTGATCATCCTCTGGGTAAAGAACCTTTTCCTGATATCCAACCCCAACCTTCCCTGGCACAACTTCAGGCCATTCCCTCGGCTCCTGTCACTTCACCACAGAGCAGAGATCGGTGCCTGCCCCTCCTCTTCCCCTCCCGAGGAAGTTGTGGCTGCAGTGAGGTCTCCCCTCAGTCTCCTCCTGTCCAGGCTGGACAGACCAAGCAACTTGAGCCCTGCTCCTGGCGTGGCTTCCCCTCTAGGATCCTCACCACCTTCACATCCCTCCCTTGGACACTTCCAATAGCTTTTTATCTTTCCAAAAATCATCCAATGTATTTCATATCAAAACAACTGCAAAAATTCACATACAAGTGATCCAAAACAATTTGCCTAATTTGGTGATGCAGATGAGCAATCTGCATATTCCAAAGAAAGTCACGTACCAATCACAGCTGAACTGCAAAATTGCTTCATGTTATTAGCCTTAATTTTTTCCCCTGCTAGAAAATATGCAGAAGTAGGTAGCAGTGTTGAAGAGGTACAGAAAAATCAGGTCGATTTTTAGGAAGTATGGAAAAAAATATCACAGATCTAAAATTCTCATCTCAAGGCAGAAAGATAAAAGCATTTATTTTTGGCCTCTTCTACATTTAATATTTGCTGTTGACAGCCAAGATAGTGTTAAAATTCACTACAGAAGTCCACCCTGTTTCATTCAGCACTGTCAAAAAGAACTGAGATCCAGAATGGAAAGAGCCCAGCTCACAACACTGCTTTTCCACACCAGATTGAGGGGGCCGTCGGTGACAGGAGGGAAGCCAGTGTGTCCATGGGGACTGAGGGAGAAAGGAGGTAGCAGCCATATACTTCTCAAGTTCTGCCCCAAAAATGCCAGATGGTCACACCACAGATACTTGAGACTCCCACAGATCACTGTTCTGGTTTCATTTAATTCATGTGCCAGGCTATGTTCAAGGCTTAAGAGAAAAAAAGTATGGGACATGGTGTAGAGCATTTTCAGTGATACACAGAATTTGGAACACAGATGACTCTCATCAACAGCCCTGAGGCTCAAAAGCCTCAAGGTTCCCATCTCTGACCTTCCAATTGTATTTACTGTTTTCTGCATCCCAGTGAACTAACAGTCTTTCTACATACCTTTAGGCTCCATCTGGGAAATGCAGGACTGACCTCAGCCTCTTCTTCCTCCTGTAGGATGGCTGTGCTGTGTACTTTGAAAGGTAGGGAATAGTCTCAGAAGCATGTGAAACAGACTGATGTCCAAGCCAGCACCTTTACATTCAGGAAGGATTAGGCTTATTAAAATTACTGCTTGCTGTGCAATGCATCGTTCTTTCTCTCACTCTCAGCAGTTTACCAGGATTTCTAAGTTAACCCCTTTATATGCTTTCCTTTATAAAGGGGTACAAGCACTGGAAGAAATAAAAAAGAACCATCTCAAGGGGTGATCACCTGGATGAGGCAACTGAACTTAAACCAGCAACATGCATCATCTTTCTCCTTTTTTGTGCTAATCTGGAAGTGCTCAAGTGGATCATTTCTGTTCAGACAAATGTCAGAAACCAAAGGACGTGCACAAAGAGAGCACCAGCTCATTCCCCCAGTCCACAGACCCACCAGCTGTGGCAGTGAGGGACAGGCAGGACAACTGCTTGCTCAGCATTTGCAGCAGGGCCATGAGGAGAATAAAGGCCTTTGAAGAAACACTGCCTGCTTTCCGAGAACAGAGCAACACGGATCAGCTAGGTTAGCATTTGCTGAAATACTCCCATGGCCTGGCACCCAGGAATCTGCAGGGGTCAGAAGACAAGGGTTTTACTGCACAGAATGGAAGAGCACACTTCCCATTGCAGGCAAAGGCAGAGGCCTGTGCTGACTTGAGCAGAGCAGCAGTCGCAGAGAGGCCAGAGCAGCAGCTGAACAAGACAGACACAAGGGGATTCAACCAACAAATTCAGCAACACTCAAGACACTGAATACAGGGAAAGCATAAGTTTAAGTACCTCTGAGACTTTCAGATCTAAACCCAGAATCTTGGCAAAACGGCCAAATGCAGCAAGCAATACTTAGACAAGCTACTGAGTATGCCACAGGTGACCTCCGTGCTAAGCTGACAAATGAATGCACACAATAAAAAAAGTGGCAAAATCAGAAACATCAAAAGGGATGGCACAACAAAGTACTCACAGAATTTACACAAATACATACAATCTGAAGTTTACAATTAGTTCATGCTCTAAAATAATTAAATGTAATAACTGATTAAGGTTTTAGTAAGAAAATATGTCAAAACAGCAAAAATTATGGTGGATTCTTAAGACAGATCTTCATTAGAAAATAACTGAATCCATCAATCATAGAATGACTTCATTGAACAATCAGGTGTGATTACAAGACAATCAAGATAAGCTGGAAGAGAGCACCCGATACCATGACCTTTACTACTACAAGGGAATAGCAAAAGCACTTTTTTCTGAGCTACAGAATATACAGCACACCTCTTAGCACAGGCAAGGAAACATTTTTTGCCTTCTCTCCTTCTCACAGTTGGTATCAGATTAGAGAAATAGCTGTCCTGCCACGTACAGCTTTTGACTCAGAACACGTAGGAGGTTTTTCTGTAACTTTGTACACATACACATCTCTGTTCCTCTGAACTGAGAAAAAATGGCAAAAAGATGAAACTCTATTATTTTCCTATTCCACTCCATCCTTCCAAGGAAAAGTAGCTTCAAGGTAAAGAGGTCAGCTAAGACCAAAAATACTGCAGCTTTTGCTGTGGCAGAAAAAAAAGCCTGAACTCCCATGGAAGGCAGCTGTGAGAAGTTAAAACAGACATGTTTAATCCAGAAAGGTACTCTGGAATTTCCCCACAATAATAACTCAAGAAATATAGCTACATTCTTCCAAGACAGAAGCAAAACTGATGGAGTCAAGCATGCATTCTACTTTGAATATCCACCTAATATGTGAGGAGCAAAGTGAGGAGCACCTCCTACGCAAACTTTATTATGTGAACAGGTTATTCCCCAGGTTACACACTCAGACATTTAACACAAGGAATGGACCAACTCGAGTCAAAGACAGCAAAAACAAAGACAAACATGTATCTTTCTCTGACTCCTACTTCTCATTTTTCTTCCTCTTTTTTCCCAGTGATGACAGGCTGACAGAGAAGGAAATATACATCCACCCAGTAGTCTTCCATACAAGTAAATACAAAAAAAAATCAAGTGTTTATTGGAAGTCTGCATGAAGGCACAGATGAGCTTGATTACAGACACATCGTAACATTTACAAGTATATGTAAACACCTTGAGATATACAAAAAAGCAGTAATACAGCTAGTACAGGAATAAATTGAAACCTGCTAAAAAACCCAAACTTCTTTATATCGGAGGTTCTTACAATAAGCTCTGATCCACACCAACACAGTGTAATGTTCTTAACATCACCACTTGGATTCATGCTCAACAAATCTGCCCTTTGGCCATTGTTTGATCCAAATTCGAACAGGCTTCCTTCACTAGGATCAGAAAAACATAGGAACAACCAGCTACACACCCAACCAACCTATAATGAGGCTTCATTGATTCTCTAAATATACAAGAGCAATCACCAAGGTACTGAAATTAAATATAAGCTTCAAAAAAGCTCAAGGATGCTTTTTCACCTTGCATTTGAGGAAATTGCTGTATTTCTGCAGGAAAGGAACAGTCTACAGCTGTCAGGTGATTTTTTCTTCCTCCACAGGAGGCTTAGATTTCATCTGAAACACCTGCCAAAACAAAAGTCAGCAATCACAAACTAAAGTGCCTTGGACAGCTTGGGTTTTACCATTAGAATAAAACATCTCCATTTATAGATACAGCATTAAGTTTTATCATGAGAAAACCCACCTTTGCACATAGAAGACTACTTCCAATATTTCTGTGGAAAGGGAAATTGCTTTTTGTGATTTGTTGTTGTTGTTTTTCAATTGGATACCAATGCCATAAACTTAAAGAACTGCAACACAGCATTAAAAAAAAAAAAAAAAACCACAAAAAAAAGCACCCCCAAAATAGTTTTAATACATGCAATCCCCAGGCCTAGACAAAGAGCACTCTGAGCAGCAATTTACTACAGGGACACAAACTCAACCCTTAACCATCAGTCCTAACTCTTCACTCCTCCTCTACAAAAGCTTCATATCCTCTGGAGCCCCATTCCAGGGAGGAAAGACTCCCATCCAGGTAATGCATGCAGAACAAAACCTAACACGACATACGACACTTCTGCTGACCCTATGGCCACATCATCCCAACTGAAAGATGAGGTAGTACTTTTCTTTGGAGTCCAACTAGTGGAACAGGCACAAGCACTCTTCTTCCTAAAGTAGCAGCAGCTGTCTGTAATGCAGCACCAAACTCCACAGTTTATCTCCTCTTCAGAACACACCTAAAATCCAAAACCAGCTGCTTAGAAAAATAAATCATTATATGAGCACACACTCCCACTTTAACTGGATCGTAAAGGCCACGGTCTGGCATATTCAGTGACTTCCTCCTGTCTACACAGTGGCATTGACTCAAACTCTGCTTCCACTGGGACTAATGGTTGCTACCCAAAATAAACATTAAGGTATCCTGAGTACTTATTATAGTGAGACGTGGAATTTAAAATTTTAAGAACCTTGATCCAAATCCAAAAAAAACAAAAAAAGGCTGGGAGAGGAATTCAGCTCCTCGGGGAACTGAGGAAACCAGATTGTCTCTATGCATACAGTCCACCTGGTATTTAGGGGCTCTGTTTGCTCTCTCTTCAAGAGGAGAGCTCTTTCCTCTCAAGGAGGTTGTTGTAACATATGCATGTATTATGATTTTATAGCTTACACTCATAAACCTTCTTATGAGATGGCTTGAACTGGAGAAATATGTTCTGCATAGTCCATGCTCTGCAGACTCCCAAGGATCAAAAAGAAATAGACTGCCATGACTGAAAAAAAGGAAACATCAGAAAGAGTTGAACAGTATTAGAATTCGTACTGCTTGTAAAACTAAGCATTAGGATCAGAAAAAACACTGTAAAACTCAATCAAGGTCCCTGGCTGCATCCTCTTAGCAAGCAATAATCAATACTGAGGATGAGAGACTCTGGTTCTTTGACTGACAAACTATTTAAGGCTCTTTTATTTGTTTCCATGATCAGTTTCCATTTATTTAACAGAATATACAGAGTCCATATACTCTCCTGTCAGCGGTGCAACTTGCACATATCCCAGGAAGCTTTCTCATTTTCATTGCTTCCAAGACGGCATTTTTCCTTCAGCTGAAGTGCACAGGGATTCCACCCAGGCAGCTGGATTCCTAAATGGAAATATTTTAACAGGAAAGGAATCCTGTCCTGCTCAGCTCCAGTACAGCAATTGCCAATAGAAAAGCACTAACACTTTCTGGAAAAACTCTGATGTACTTTCTGCCCTTGGGAATATGCTCTCAGAAGAGTACATGTAATTAAAACAGTCTTATCTGGCTTTTAGCTGGAAGACTACCTCTGAACAGCCCCACCTCTTCTTCAAAAGAACTTCTGTGGAACAAATCGTGGATAAAGTAAACTCTTAATGCTCTACAGAGTATCAGCTGCATTCCAGTGTCCAAGCCAGATCCTTTGAGAGAAAATACAAAAAGAAAGCTGCTTGATTGTCAGAGAGGAAAGCACTGCTGAAACAGCTGAGAAGTATATTTTATTTTTTTTCATCTTTAGCTGTAAAGGAGTACGCTCACAAAACGCTCCACCCAGCTAAAAATTGCTTCTGTGGCCTTACACAAATAGTGACAATGCAGTGTGCAACTGAGAGGTATTAGTGATGAAGAGGATGTCAGAAAACCACCCAGGTGCTTCTGAGAGAAACAAAGCACTTACGCCCTCAGAGTGAGCTGGACCTCACTGTCAAGTGAGTTTCTCCAGTCCATAGATCTGATAAAATCGCAGCTGCAGAATCATAATTCATGACTATAATTCACAAAGAAAACTGAAAATCCATTTACATTTATTAGGAGATGGTTGTGCACAATTTGTCATCTTATTCAAAAAGTCTACAAATAGAATTTAACACTTCTGATTGCAAGCATATGTTTGTTCAACGTTCTTAGTTCGATAAGGCCAATTTAGCGCCTTTTTACACTTTCAAGGTTTAGTACACATTTGTCAGTTCTTTACTTTCTTCTGGTAACAGTCCTACTGGAACAGTAAGGAGAGTTCTCTAAGACACTTTTTAATAGCAGCTGAACTTGGGTTACACAAATTCAGTTTTGGAATATGCTTCAAATGTAAATTATTCTAGGCAATTCTCCATTTTGAGATCTTAAAACACCATCAAAGGCTCTTCCCTTTCCACCCACACTTGTGCTACCACCACGAGACTGCCCTCCGCAGAGCCATACATCCAAGGATCCCAAAGCACTTCAGAAAGGAGGGCAGCATTTCAAAATCTGGGATACTTGAGCTGGAATCCTACTTAATAAAGAATATATTTTTTTCTTCGTCTTATGTTTACAAAAGGACAAGCATCAAACTAAGCTGATCCTGTCTTGACCTTAGTCCCACCTCAGACTACCTGTCACTTTCTCCCATGCAATCCTATCACTTAATGAGGAGCTTTGTTTAATTACAATGCTCAGAGCTGAGTTTCCTCTATGGTCAATTATTTTCAGATGGAAGCAGTGGTCAAATTTTAGGTCTGCCACAATCTTGAGAATCACTTGACTGGAGAGTCACTACCATAATTAATGTAATGTAATTTGATAATGCACTTGATCCCATATTGGTTTAAGAAGTGTAATAGACTATATATGCATTTCTCTAAATTCTCTCAGAGCTGAAACTACATAGCTACAGTGAAGAAATTCTAATTTTGCCTTAAGCAGAACATTTTACAACATCATTTTAACCTACGACTTTGATTTAGAGCACTGTTTTCATAAAGATTTTCAGTTTGCAATTCTGACTGAATAGGTGAGCGGCAAACACGACAATATATGTACAAGTGTTAGTATACTACCAGAATGCTGTACTTCCTTCTTAAAAATGTCCTTAATAAAGCATTAGGCATGTCAAACAAACTTTTGTAAACAAAAGATAAATTACTCATGTTCTGCTCTGCTTATAGCGAGATACATAGTCTCATAAAATAAACATTCTCTTGTCATTTTCCATGGCCCACATATCCATATATATGAGGTAAACCATTTAAAATTATCAATAATATATAAACCCCAGTACTCAACAGGAACCTCAGGAAAAATGTAACCAAGTAGGATGTCAGATCAAGAAGTGACACTTTGTTCCACCGCAAAGTGAAACCAATTTATTTGTGCTAAAATGAATGGAAAGAATGTATTCAGAATACATTTCTTTATACATTGTACCGGCTTAGGCTGCTAAATAAGCATTCATTAGTGCCATGTTGTGCTACTTTCTTGTACTCTGTTTCTACCAAGCAATACATAGTTTTGGCTATCACGCCAATATATTCCTCTATGCTCGTCTCATTTTCTAACAGACTTTTGAACATTTAAAATACCTGTTCAAACTTTGCTTCAGGGGAATCACAATGAATATATTTCAACAAGAAAGAAATTATCATCAGTTGTTCTCTACAATCACATCGCCTTCTGCAGCAAAAAAATCCAAGAGCACAGACTTGAATCAGCTCTCAGTAACCTGTGGGCAGGACCACACTTCCCGACAGTCACTGTGACAGGGCACACGGTATGGGCAGCTTACAGGTTAACAGAAATGTCAAGTGACATCATCAAATCTTAAGGTCCACGAATTGTACATTCCACAGACTCCAACAAGCCACTTCCCTCAGTGTAAAGTTCTGACTGTACCATACATTTGAGGTGCTTTTAAACAGAAGTATGGATGTGTCCTCTGTGAATTAAGCTTATTTACTATGTAATACCAGAGAGTTTGTGTCTCGGGCACTGATTAGGGTGTCTGACTCACTCTTGCACTAGAAGCTGATATTTTAAATGACTGAAACATAGTGCTGATCTTCCATAACCTTGGTAAACACTGTAATATTTCAGAATTTATCATGTAGCCCATCATGCCTTTAATTTTCTGCAAATTGTCATGAAAAAATATAAAAAGGTATCCCTTTAATTTTAGAAACCTAAAAGCCAGGAAAATGAAGCTTTGGAGCCAAGCAAAACGACATAATGCCGTATTACCAAACAGAGTAGCAAATGTTCCAGCCAGAGAATGGACATACATGTAGTTCAAGTAAACACTGATGGAAAACTTTGTTAAGTTAGTGTTGTAGACCCACAACACTGGCTGCATTTTATACAAATGTTTACAACACAATTAACAGTGAAGCCTATATAACCTCAGTGCAAATAAGTCAAATCCAAATATGCCAAGTAAGCCTTTGGCTTTTAGTAAACTGCTCCGTGTTATGAGTCCACTTCTGACATAGAGACTGCTGAGCACATGCACTAAGGCTGAGAGGAGGGATGCACTGAATGTTGAAAATTGGCTGCCTGCGATGCTGCGGGTTGGCCCGGAGGTTGCACAGGTGGTGGAGGTGGTGGCGGAGGTGGCTGCACTGGGGTCTGCGTGTTTGGAGAAGGAGGAGGAGTGGGACGTTTAAATTTGTCAGGGCTGTTACTTCTTCGTGGTGAAGGCCTCTGCAGAACAAATATTGAAATTATGTTTAACACACTCCTGAACAACGTTAGGTGCAAGTCCTCTAATCTTGGCAAAGGAAAAAAAAAATCACACAAAGAAGTCTGAACAATTATGTGGGAAGAAGAAAATTCAAAACATTGCAGGAGTCACAATACAACTTTTACATAAAATAAATGTTCCTCTGAAATGGAGTAGCAAAGGAAAGGGGAAGTACGCTTGACATCAAAGAGAACATGCATTCCTTCAAGTCAGCTTGCAGGAAATGAACACAAGACATGTCCTGCAGATATGTTTACCTATGATGACCAGCAACCTAAAAGGAAACGAGATGCTGCAGGCACAGCACCTCCTCCCAGCTGTGCCTGCCCAACCAGTAGGTGTTGATAAACCATTAATTTCATGCTGCTGGCACATGAGGTACAAGTATGTGGTACCTGAGCGTGGGTGGGAAAGTTTTTGAGTATCAGAGTCTGCCCAGAATCTCTAGCTCTCTGAAAGACTCTTAGCCCACACACCAGAGAAAACCAAAGCATAATACAAGTTGCTCTTTGGAGAACAAAAAAATATTACAACCCTTTGAGCTGCAGGAGCGAAGCAGTTGTCAGAGAGACCCCCCTCAAGATTTTCAACAACTGGTACATTTAAACAGAAAGATTGAAACCCCACTTTATCTTTACAAACTGAGGGGTAGGAGGGGAAGGATGATCTTTAATGTTAGCAATGCAAAAATATAAATTACACTCCACAACACTAACTTCTGCACTTTTGAAACAAAAACGCTCATTACTTACCAATCTGGTTAGCATTAATCAACACCCTCATGGCATGATAAACCACCTACCCATAATTACTAATCAACCACAAGTGGTCAGCTCTGGGGAGAAGCATGATTACAGTTCTATACCAAATGTACTACAGGTAAAGCCAAATTTATTCTGTAATGGAGATCAAAAATGAAGAGTCAAGAATGAAACTGCAGTTTAGTCGAATCAAATCAAGTATATTGTAACTATTTTTCTGCACAACTATGTACAATAGATTAAAGTTATACGTGAAACCCAAGAGATTCTTGAAAACTGACTGATGCCTCTGAAACACTTATTATCATTTATTGCATTTGCATACATATAATATAAGGGGAGCTGGTATCAATATTCAGATCAAGCCATGAGCTGCTTGTTGACACCTTTCTCTGAACAATTAGTATTTTGTCCTCAAGATGATCTTTTTCACAGTGACTCAACTCATTTATAGTTTCAGAAAGAGCAGTACTTCACAGAGACTGAACAGAGCAAGTTCCTTGACAAGTTCATTTATAAAATCAGTTTCCATGTTTTCCAGAAGCATGAAGATCTTCCTGTGACTAAGGCATGTGACACACAGCCATGGGTTGAGCCCCAACCAGAATTCTACTTTCCTGCTGAGCTCCAGCTTCCTTTCTGTTCTACCTACCATTGTAGTGTTCCCACCCACCTTAGTTCAGTGAAATTGTAACAATTACCTTTGCGCACCCACCTAAACCAGAAGCAGCCATATTTTAGCATTGTACTAAAAATGTTAATTAAAATACGTTCTTACATCTGAGAATGACAAGTATAAGCAAAAACCTTGACGAATATTTACATACTACCATACCTGCTGAGAAAAATCAAAATGGTCTCTTGATACAACAACCGTAAGGTATTTTGCCATATGGTTAATATTTAGGCTTTGTTTGCTCATTAAACTCCACAAATATTTAGAAGAAACACGATGAAGCGGAAATGCATCAAACATCGCAGGTAAAAAGGAAATAAATGCAGCTGAAAGCTATGAGAAATTGCCCTAGCAAATGTTTATATTAACTTTCTTCTTTGCCAATGACAATAGAAAATAAGAGTTAACTGCCTGTTACAGTGACATGATGGTAGCATTGTGTGTCATCCTGAAGAAAACCTGAGCTTGAAGCAACCTCAGATGACTCATCCGTCAGATGGTGGAGACTAGGAGAAAAATGAAAGCAATGTTTTTACTTCCTGGGATAGGCTTAGTAGCTTAGAACATCACTTTTCACACCCTGCCTGCTGATCCATAAGATGATACCTATTACTGTCCTTAAGATGATAATACATCCTACTCTTTTGCAGAAAACAAGGTTCTCCAAAAAGAATCAGTTTCTGAGGGGTGAAGAGGAAAATCAGGGTTGAAGAAAGCAGCAATAGATGTCTTGGAGTAAGGAGACAAAAACAAACATTTACAAAAATGTTTTGTAAATAAGCTTAAGGACAACCAATCATAACTTCCAAAAACCAAACTATATTGATAACAAGTATTTACTATTTTAAATACTTACTGTAATACCATGGGATGGTCCCATATGTTGCACATGAAGGCCTGGGGAATTGTAGTAAGACATTCCAGCTCTAGTCAGTGAAGTTGGTGGTGTGAAACCAACTGTGTGACTTGCATATGACAGACCTAAAATTGTTAAAACAAGGTAACATCAACATTCTTGTTTGATATTAAAAACTGAAGTGTGAGGGGTTTTTTAGACTTTTTGGTTCTGACTCAGTCTAAAAACTGGTAAATGCTGCAGATTATACATCTAGAAAATATTAATTGTGCTGAGATGTGCGATGCAAA
>VYZR01086309.1:0-19821 GCA_013400675.1 Oxylabes madagascariensis
GGGTTGGACTTGATGATCCTGAACATCTCTTCCAACCTAGTGATCCTGTGAATTCTGTGAAAATCATAGTCTTGTCCAACTCCCTGCCCCAAAGCAGGCTGAGATTTCTGCCAACTTCTCCTGATACACATTTTGCCAGCCTCTGCCAAAGCCTCCAATTGTAGATGCTCTCCAGTCTCTCCAAACAACTCCTCCATTGTCTGAGGCTTTAACAAGGCTGTTCTCATGCTCAGCCTGAATCTTCCTGTTTATAGCAAGGAAGTTCCTTTTCTACCTGCATCAGACCTGAAGAAAAGGACGGTTTCTCTCTGAGCCTTTATATTTTGGAAGATTTTCTTCATCCCTCTCTTCTGCATACTGAGCAACTCTCCTACCTGTGATTCTGTGATGTGTCTCTTATCACTGTGACCAGCAGGCTGTAATTTACAGGTGAGTAAGACAGTGCCTTTACGTATTTTCAGACACAACCTCAGGTTTTTATCAGATTATTTACAAATACTTCTCTGTTAAGAACCCACACCTTGTGGCTACCCCCAGTTTGGAAATAGTGAGGGGTGGGGTGAGACATATTCTTTCTCCTTTTGGCCTTCTCAAATGTTCCCTGTGGACAGAGAAAATCAGATGGGAAAAGACCCTTTCTTTCACAGACTATGGCAGGCAGTGAATATTCTCATCTTTGGTCTGGAAGTCCTTCAGTTGATACCTGTCACCTCTCAAGCTGGGCCTGGTAGGTGTCCATGGGGACCAAACTGTACTGGGAGCAATCCCATACCATGTCATCAACGACTGGAAGAGCTGAGACCACAGGCACTATCAGTGAGGAAGACTTTTACTTCATCCTCTGAATTAAAGAATCCTCCCTGTTTTTATCATTCCTTTCTTTGGTATAATCATCACCACACTCACTATGGAAAAAAAACTTTGTGGAGGACAAGCTCAGAAAGCTTTTGCTTTTCTAGCCAGTAACAAAATCTTTCCTTTCTCACGAATTATTTTTTGCCTCGAGTCTCAGGTAAGGTGGGAAACAAGATGGAAGGAAAGGAAATCAAACTGAAGAGGTTCACAAGACCATCCTTTCCAGCATGTTCATAAGTCTAAGTTGTGTCAACACCACATAAAGTGAAAGGAAAAATGTATGCCTCATTCTGAGGAATGTTTGGATTTTTTTTAGTGTTAGGATCAGATAAATCAGTCACAGTTTCCAGACGAGGAAGTACTGCAAACCTCTATCCTAGGCACAGGAGAAATTATGGCATCACAGTGGGTGGTAACTGCTGGCAATCATCAACTCCTTTTGATGGCAAACACTGTTGGATTGAGCATGTAACAAAACAGCTCCCACCAGCACTGGCTTTGGAGTGAGAGCAAGGAACAATGGACCCTCTTTCAAAAACTCGGGATACGTTCAATACTGAGGGCTCTAAAGATGTGCTTAGGAAACAAAAATACCACAGTAGTCTCTGTAGGCTTTGCCTTGGGACTGTGAGCAGCAATCATAGCTGGGGAGACTGAGACTCAGATAAGCAGAGTTAGGAGTGGAGGCTCAGAGGGGGGAAAAAGGAGGAAATTGAATAAAACCTGTAATGCTCCACAGAATGATGTTAAAAATAGAAAGATGTCTGAAAACTGCTTAATGCCCTTATCTCCTTGACTCTGGTTCCAGCTTTGGTTACTGTTTTCACTCCTAGCCAGCAAAAGCTAATGAAAACAAAGGTTACATACATCTTTAAGTTGATAAAAACCAAGATAAACAGGGACACAGAGAGGGGTTTGTTCCTGGTGCTGTCTGGTTTTGATGAAGTGAAAATGCCACAGCTGCCATTAGGATGGGGCTTGATTCATTTCCCTGCCTCTGCTCCTGGTTTTAGTGTAAACACATGTTTTTACTGTCTCCACACAGCTGCATCTTTATCAATCCCAGATGTCCAGCAGGTTTGTGCCTTCAGAGCCCAACAGAGCTTCCCACATGTGCTTTTAATTCCTGTGATTCTAGAGAAAGGACTTATCAGAGAACAGATCTTTACCTTTAAGAACGATCTTTCACACTGGGATAAACTTTCTCATGCTAAAATGTATGCACAGACAAACAACATGCTTTCCAAGTGGCTGGAAATAGTCCTCCATGCCCCTGCTCCTCATTAATGAGGGCTATTCAATCTTCCCTCTGCTCAGCTCATCTTCTCCTCTTTCTTGAGTTGGCTACACTGCAATCATTTCCATGACAACTTATGATGATGTCATAGGCAAAACACAATGATTTAAGAACAAGAGCTCTTCTCTGGTAAACTTAGGCAGGATTTGAGTATAATTATCCTCAGCAATAATAGGGGAAACAGAAGATCAGAGAGCAAGAATCAGAATGGCTAGATAGTAAGAAGAGCAATTTACCTCACCACAATGCAGGGTAATCCCCCACAGCTCATCTTCTAAGGATTGAATCTTAAAAGCTATGTAGGCATCTAAAGATACAGACAGGATCCTAGTGTGTATTTTTTGGGTTTGTTTTTTTTTTTAGTAACTCATTTGTACCTGTCTGGATCTTCAGTTGGCCAAATTTTTTTAAGAATCTGGCCCTAAAGCCTTGTCTAGCTAGTTACAATAATCATAAGATTTCTACTAATTCCCTTGGGAGACTTCTAGATTAAATTTTGAATTGACTGGTTTCACCCATTCTGACATACTAATCTGGGCTATCCTAGATATTTCTCCCCCTACCTCATGGTATCTGAAAGGGCTTTCTCTGTTGGTTCCCAGTCTGTCCTTGAATTGACTCTCTTGTAGAAGACTGAATTGGGCGTGACTTTCACCATGCAGGTGCCTGTGGGGATGATTGTTTCCCAAGTACCTGTCCTCATTTCAGCTCCTCAATTGCCTTCCTACTACTCTGTCTCACCCAGGTTTCATGTTCATTCTAGAGTTTCAGCAAAGTTTTCTCTGATGTTTTTGGCACTTCCCCATTTCTACGTCCAGCCATCAACATTGCACCCTTGCCACTGTGCTGTCTTGACTGGCCCAGCCTCCTCCTCAAAGGCCCCTCTCTGCTCTCCCTCCCAGAGCTGCACTTACGGATCACTTCGACTTTGTACGTTGCGTTGATTTCTCCCACTCTGTTGAACACCCGGCAGGTGTACTTCCCGCTGTCCTCCGGCTTCAGGTTCTTCAGGTTCAACGTCCACTTCTTCTTCTTGTTCTCCCCAATCTCCTGGGGGGTGAGGGGCTTGTTGTCCTTCAGCCAGGTGATGTCAGGCCTGGGGTTGCCGCTGGCCACGCACTTGAGGCGGATGGAGCTGCCGACGGGGCGGGCGATCACTCTGCGTCTCATCTTGGCAGGCTGTGTGAACCTGGGCCGGGCTGCAAAAGGCATCAGAAGGGACTGTGGTGAGCACAGGACATGAGCAAAGAAGGAAACTGTTGTTAAGTCTTACAGCCAGATTTGCTTGAGAGGCAGCCCCATACACACCAGTGTATCACTCTCCCTCGTATCAGCTCAAATTGTTTTCCTCAGAAGGGATTAACCACCCAGAAAAATGCATTTGAATGTCTACTGAACTGCTCTGGCCACTGCACTAACCTTCTGCATAGCACAACCCCAGAATTTCTGCGTCTGTAAGGCAATTGCACCAGACCATCTCACAAAATAACACCAAAATCACGCTATTGCAGCTGAAGGCAAAATGCAGCCCCATAATCACACTGTAATTGTTACCATATTCCACAAACTCCTTAGCCAAGACCAAAGGAAAAAACTCAGATTCCTGTCACGCTGACCATTTTCTCAATTTTTTTCTTGTCACATGAAGCTTCATTTCCTGAAGATGTTTTTGCCTCTTAGTTCTCAGTGGCTTTATTGGAACTTAAGAAGAGTCAGCATCTTTTAAATACATAGAAAAGTCTTAGAAGTGTGACAGACTTTTGTACATTGATCTGAACTTGAATGTATGCAATTCTTTCAGCTCCAATTTACACAACATTCATGCTGAATGGTCCAAAGAAGCCAATAAAGAAATGGAAAGACGCAATAAAACTCTATGAGTTTGTAGTTAGAGGATACCCCATGCCAGTCCATCCCAAAACTGGAGAATGTGAAGCAGTAGCTGCTGGTGGACAGAAGCATGGGTCAAGACAGTCATCATGTCTTAGCAAAGAAATCACCAATATTTCTAAGAGCAGAGACAAGAAACTTAGAGAAATGCAAGGCCCTCAGCTGGCAAAATCTGAAGTTAATTGAAGAATTTAAAAGAAATAACAAATTTCTCACGGTTACTTTAACTACACAATGCCAATGCAGGGGCACTTCTAACTAAGCCCATCATTGAACTTATACAGTTGGGAAAGATCTCTAAGGTTATTGAGTTCAACCATTAATCTAACACTGCCAGCTCCACCACTAAACCATGTCCCTAAGCAGCACATCTACATGCTTTTTAAGCACTTCCAGGGATTCCCTGGCCAGCTACAGGATGGCCTAGTGAGACTCCCTACTTGACAGCCAGCCCTGCTGCCCAGGGCTGAGGGCCAGAAGCTCTGGGATGTGCATTATAGTGGAGCTTTCCCGAATGCAAGAGGCTGGTCTGCAGCTTCCTATCTCCAAGCAGCAGGGAATGGCAGCCATTGCCCCCTGAGTTTTGTGAGCATAGCCCTTAGCCCTCACCCCCCTGCAGCCTTGGCCAACATCCCTCCCTCTGGGAAGAGGACACCCTTGGGCATACCCCCCTCCACAGAGCGCTTTTCCGTAGGGAAAACCATCTGTCTCCACAGCCTTCCCTTGCCCCCCTTGGCTGTCATTTTGGGTCCCAGCCATTTCATGTTATTTCAAACTCCTGCTCAGAAATGCTTTGCTCTCCGTACAGAGGCTTTCATGTGTAATCCAATGAACCGGAGTAACTCTGGCCCTGGAAGTCTTTGCCGTGACAGCTGAGCAGCAAGTGTGACATACTGACCCCCTCCACAGGTCGTGGTGCCTGAACTGCTGGGTGTTCCCTTAGGGGTCTGCTCACAGCAGAGACAATCCCCCTCCCTGACAATGAACCCTGTCAGAGCTGCACACTGTGGGCAAGGACATCCCAAATTTCAGTCTGAGCCGAGGGAGATGTGCTGATAAGGGCTGTCACTATGGAAATTGGGAAAACATCTGCAAGGCTCATGGAGAGGTCAGGAGTCAGCCATGCAATAGGTCTGAACAGTTACTCTGTAATATGGCAGTAATTTACTCCGAGACCAGGAACTCCAGGTCTAAGTAATGGGGACATCCTCATGGACAGGATTCCTGAGCTGGGACTGAGATACCGAAGAGCAAGTTGGAGCCAGGACAGTCACACTTCCCCAGCAGACTGAAAAGTCAAGTGAGTGACTCTGAACTCTCAGAAGGACTTGCTGGCATCCCTGTTCAGTAAGGGCATTTTAAGACAGAAACTCTTTCCACCCAAAAAAGGCAGGTCTTTAACATTTCTGGTTTTCCTCCCACTGTGACTCCCATGAGTCTGTCTGGAGTTCTGCAATCACTCCTCACACATGGTTGCCCAAATACATACCAAACTACAGGTAAAGCTACACTTCTTTGGATCTTTCAGCCTTTCTTTCTTTCTTCTTCTGTTTAAAAAAGGTTAAGTGATTATGTGGTCTCAAAAGCTACTCCAGGCTGTGTGCAATATGCTGAAACCAGATCCCATTTACACAGTCCTGAATGTTTCCTTGACAAAAGCCTGAATTGGACAAGTTTAGAAAAGCCAGTTAACAAAAAAAAGGAGAAAGAGAGCGAGACACACACATTAGAGAGAAAGAGAGACCCAGCAAGCACAAAGGAGAAGAAAGAGGAGAAGCAGCACTGTGAGAGACAGGCAGAAAAGGTCTCTTTTCAGTTGATGCTAAATGTCTGTCCCCAAATCTGTTCCATTTACAAGAAGTTTTTACAAATCTGTTCCATTTACAAGAAGTTTTGCTTGTTGGAGTGCCAGAAAAGGCCAATACAAAGTGCCTCTGTGTTATTCACATGCTTGTTCTCCTCCACAACACTTGGCATTTGCTTCATAAACACGAACCACACATTTGTACAGTATAAATTATGTCCCACTCAAGAGCAAGGGAAAACACAAGTGGATGGGGACAGAGACAGTGTTGTGTACGGGTTCATGGCTGAAATGCTGCTTACCAGGAAGATTTATTCAAATCTAATTAAAATTAAATGCAATGTAATCCTGTCAGCACCAAGACCTGCAAAGGAATTCAGTGGTGTCCTCTCCCTGTGGGACACCTTGAGAGGCATGGATCAGTCCCTGAGGCTCCTGTCACACACTGCTCACACAAAGTGAGGTGATTATCTGAAAAATGTTCCCTGCTGTGATGCACCACCATTACCTCCATGTAGTGACAGTCCCTATCACTTCTGGCTTTCATGATAATTACAAAAAAAGTGTCACAATAGGACTATGTATTGAAATATTTTCAAATCTTCTGGTTAAGAGCTCAGTCAGTTGTGGGAAGACATGGAAGGGGGCCTCTATTTTTCCCCACACCAGTTCCCTGCTCTCCCCAGAGATACTACTCTGTGATGGCAGATGACAAGTAAAGCAGAGCTTTTTTGTTCACCATGCTTCTCCTCTCACACTTCTCCAAGGACCCAGGACTGTGACAACACAAACTGCTTCTTCACCCATCATCCCCAAAGACCTGCAGACACACACTGACCCCCCTGCACTCCAGCTCACACCAGCAATTTACTGGTGGACAGTGCTGGATGGAAAGGGCTTAGTTGGGTGTGTGGCCAGCCCAAGGCATTTCTCTGCTTGGGGAGAGGAGAGGAGACAGGAGGGATGAAAAGAAGAAAAAGCAGAGGTTCAGGAACACTGCAGCACAATGGACTGGGCCAGGGCAGCACAGAGAAAGACTCAATCTGATACAAGATTGTCAATGCCTAATAAATTTAGTAGGGCTTACACCTTTTCTTCATAGTATTACTGTTTTATTGTTGTATTGATCCATCATCCAGCAGCTCTACCAGGAGCACAATGGTAATGAAAAATAGAGAGATGGAAGATTTGTACTAGCTGGTGAACCCCTCTTGAAGTACTCCTGACCTGTAGTTTATCTGACACCCTTCCTCCAGTTCTAAAATGTTGTCATCTCTTTCCAGAATGAGTGGAGGTTACCTTTCTCTCCCCAAACAAGCTCAGGCTGAGATAAATATGTAATTCGAGTGTAGCCTGGACTACACCACAGATCACCACATCCCTGTTTGCCAGCTCCTGAAGAAAACTGGCCTCAGCTTAAGTGGTAAGGACTCACACAGCAAAAGTTTGTCAGGTTCCACCCCTACCACAACTGTGAGGTTCTCCCTGGCCACAAATGTGGTACAAAGCCATCTCTGTATTATAAAATTAAAGAGAGGGATGTACTGCACGAGCAAAATGAAATGCTGTGCTTCATCCACTGAGCTCATAAACTCACATCACACTCCTGTCAGTAATACCCAAAAGCTGTTTGGCATCAGCCTGACAACTTATTGTCCTTCAAGGAATGCTTGGACCAAACCAAGCCTGCAAGTTTTGCAGTGATTCAGAGCCTTTTCCAAATGAGATTTTAGCAGTTCCCCAAAGCTCTGCAACAGCAACAAAATCTTAAGCCTAAACAGCCCATGGCTTGGAGAAGTTCAGGCAGGTGTCTGAAAGAGAGGGTGATCTTAAAGAATACTCATCTTGGCTTAGTGCTAATTCTCCTGAAGTGAAGTCAGACCTCCCATTTGCCCTCAGTGGAAGCAATGTTATGTTGGCACTGAAGACTTCTGGAAATATTGCTGTAAAAGTCAATATGCTTTTTATAGGGAGTCTATGAAAGCTGTAATAGCAGCACATGCAGAAGAAAAGTCGCTGCCCAGAAAAACAAATACAAGGGAGAACCATGCTGGGGTAAATGGCAGGGGGCCCTAGGGCCGACCACAGGCTACATTTTGCAGGACCCTTGGATGGGATCCATTCACACCAGCACATTCAGCTGACACTCTGTTTATTATTTGACCATATGTAGGGAGAACTCACTCCAGTCGCTCTGCCTTTCCTCTCCTTCAGCAGCTGAGAAACGTGCCACGTGAACAGCACCGAAGCAAGGAGCGAGGAAAACCACCAAACACACACTGCTCCTTACCCCACTGCTTCCCAGAATGATCTTCATATTCCCCGTTGGAGCCTTCAGGCACCTGGCTGTCCTTTCCTGAGCTGGCATCATCTGTGAAGGGAAGGAAAGGGAAGATGTTAAGAAGGTCTCCTGCAGCACAACAGGACAAGAATTTGCATTTCCTGCTGGAGACACCATGCAGCTGAAGCAAACCCAACACACAGTAGGCATCCACATCCTGGCACCTACAGCCTGGCCAGTTTAATGAACAATTTAGTTTTTCCTCTATGAGCTTTTCAGCAGGCTACCAAATCAACGGGAGTTGAATCAATGTTCCATTAATAGCTGACAAAAGCCTCTTTGCTTATGTTTACAGGTTGCTGTTCCTTAGGAGGAGCTGATCTGTGGTATCATCTATGCAAATAATGGTATAAATCAAAATTAGAGATAATTAAACCTAGGAGATGGGGGAAGATTTATGTGATCAGTCATAGAGCGCACAAGCAGTACGATTGCGGCCATTAATTCACCCTTCAGCCTCCACACAGGATCAGAAAAACAAGAAGGTCTGGGGTCAAATGAGCTCTCAAGAGATACTGAATGCAAATTTATGGCTGGCAAAAACAATATTGATTTTAAAAGCTGCTTGTGTATATTTCTTTTTAATTAAGACCACCCATCCACCTGTATCAACACACCACTTTGTCCCTCATCACTCTTGTTGTCTATATCACTACCACACAGCAGCACCAAAATCTCAGCTCTGCCCTGGAGAAATAGAAATCTCTACAAGGTGAAATCCCCACTTCTTCAGCAGCCCCCACCTCCAATTGCCACTGTGATATGGTCACCTATGAGGTCTCCAGGAGGGCCAAGGGGGCAGGAGAGTGCCCTGAGCCTTCTTCTACAACCTGGGTGATCCTGGTGGCCTCACACCTCTGCAGCACCCAGATGTGGAAGTTTTTCCTCCTCCAGCTTGATCTCTACTGCACGAATGCTCAGCTCTGAGCAGCCTCGTACAGAAATGGCTCACACCAGAAGGGAGGTCCACCTGAGGCACTCTGGGCACCCTCACCCTCACTTTCTCTTCTAAGAGGGCTTCTGTGCTCTACAAGGTGGCACAGCCCCAGAGGGCAGCTGGATTTGAGGTGACAGTCTCAACCAAGAGCTCCTCAGCTCCTACCTGAAGTGCACTGAATTGGGTGAATATTTGATTTTCAGAGACAGGTCAGGTGAAGGTTG
This sequence comes from Oxylabes madagascariensis, assembly GCA_013400675.1. Classification (NCBI taxonomy): domain Eukaryota; kingdom Metazoa; phylum Chordata; class Aves; order Passeriformes; family Timaliidae; genus Oxylabes; species Oxylabes madagascariensis. The sequence continues at coordinate 9,349 of VYZR01086309.1, forward strand.
GCAGAAAGTTTGTCTCAATGAGGAGCAAAATGATATAAAAAACCCAAACAAATAAAGAGAAGTGGAAACATCTAATTTAAGGAAGGAATCCCTCCAAATGCCCAACTCCTGAAAGTCACAAGAAAAGGGTCTTGTGAGCAAAAGAGAGGATTATTTCTGTAATCTCTGCAACAGAGAGGAAAAACTGATCTCAGCTCATATATAAGCTTGACCCCCCGAAAAGGTACAAATAGTAAAACTTCTCTTTACAGTTGTTTTACAAGTTGGGCTGTGCATAAAACTGTATTTAGTGTGCAAACTTGCGTGCAGTCTTTGAGAGAGAAGAATGTGTCTTTAAGGCAATCTTCACCCCAGGTTCTGCTATTTTGGAAAATCATTCCATCTCTTCAGCACAGGGCCTTATATGCCAACAGATGCTCTGCTCTCATTAGCCTTGCCCCTTAAGCAGAGAGGCTGCAATGCCACGTGAGTTTGTCGCCCCTCGACCCTAGAGACTTTTCTCTTCTCCTTTTGGCTACTTCAGCACAGTTTCTCCTGGAGTTATGTACAGCTGTCACTCCAAGGGGAAAAGAAAATTTTTTGGGCAGCAGCAGTGTTGTGCTCAAACCTCAGCAGCTCCTCCAGCTGACTGCCCCATCCCACCTCCTGCCACCCTCTGTCCATGCTGGACACCCTCAGCCTTTCCTGGGTGCCTCAGCCACCTCCCAGCCCAAAACACAAGCAGCAGGGTGAAACAGGTCCCACTCAGGATTCACCTAGTCTCACAGAGAGCCTGAGTGCCAGTGCACCATCCAGGCTCTGCCTGCAGCCTGTTGCAGAGGAGTCCAGTGCCTCCTGAGCTGCACTTTGCATGTTTATTTTTACAACCTTGGCAAACCAAATGCAGGCAACACAAAAATACACATTATACATCATGGCTTGCATATGACATTGCCTCCTTTCAGTCAAAATACCAAATTGACTATCTCCTGGCACCCTGTACAGTTTTTCTCATAAATATCCATAGTATCACAAATGAACTCTTGGATGCTGTCTGATAAGAGAATGTAGTAAATCCCTCAGCACAATTAGAAAAATTGTACTGAGGGATTTATTTTTAAACTTTTAGTCCTACTTATTGCAATGGAGAGGAAAAACTGTGGTCAGAGATGCGGGATTCCTGTCCATTGTTAACTGTTGAATATCATAAAAGTGGTTAAGACGTTTGAGTGGTGATGTTCTGTCAATCATACCCTAATCCTGCTCAGTTTGATGTACAAAGAGCAGGGGATCTCCCTTGCCTGCTGCCTCATGTTGCAGTAAGTCAGCCCCTGTGCCCTCCTCCTGCTGACAAACAACCACTGACTGTGGACTCCACACCTCCTGACTTGCTGCCAAGCTTTTGATGTAAGGAAAATTGCTCTGAATCCGTTTGATCCTTTGAAGATGCATTGAAAGTTGTTATCCCAACAAATCGCAAACCTGTGGAGTCACCTACCAAACCCAGAAAAAATATTTTTGGGGAAAGAGATCAGGATAACTTATGCCACCGTGCTGAGCAGATGGAATAGATGATTTGGTGGAAGAGCAAGACTAAAATAAATAACTGCAGGCATATTTAGGCACATTGGTTTAGATATGCTGGAACTTGCTTCACATGTGTTGGGAATGTGGCAAAATTAACAACAACAGCAGAATTCTTGAGGTAGGGAAATGCCATCAACATGGAAATTCTTGTAGAGCAAAACTGGTCCTTCCCATTCCCAGAGCTTCTCATGGGGTGAGAGATGTTACAGCAGACCCTTCCAGCTGCAATGTGCAGTGAACTGGGCTCCAACCTTCCTTGTATCGGCAAACTCACATGCGACAGCTGTACCAAAAAGAGCTGATTCGTGACATCCAGAAACTGGATGAAGCTCATTTGGAGGAGATTCCCTGAAGCCCCTGAGTCTCCAGTGGAACTTAAAAAGTGTGAGGCAGCAGAGGAGGCAGAGATATAATGATTAAGTGCTAATCTGTGATGTGAGTGACGCAGGGTCAGGTCTCTCTTCTGCTGCATTCAGAGAGGGATTTGAATCTCCCTTCTTGCACCTTGGGCGAGTGTCTTAAGCTCTGACCTGTGGTTACAAAGAGCCAAAAAAGAGCTGCTTTATTACTTTGAGAGATAACTGAGGAACACCCTGATGATGGAAGGCTCCTCTCTAATTCAGACATCATCAATATTTGACTTCCACCTGCCTCAATCAAAGTCAGTACTGTGGCTGCGTGGAGCTTGTTTCTCCCTGCTTTGAAGAACTTCCTTATTTTTTCAATTTTAATATCAAGTGGTTTCCAAGGGTAGAGAAACACTTCTGTAGTGCTTTACAGGGGTCTGTGATGCTGAAAGCAAAGCTAAATTTCCTGAAAGTTCAGAGGCATCTGGCTCAGCCCAAACCTGCAGTTTGAAGCCTGGTTAATAGCATCAGATCTGAAGACCCGCTGTTTGCATTTCACTCCCACTGTCACAAACACAACTGGCCTGGCAGTATTCTTGTTAGACAGAGAGAAGACCTGGAGAAAGAAGCCACATTCAGATATATAGGAGCAGCATAGGAAATGGTGAGTTAGTAGCAGAGATCATGAGTCTTAGCTATACTCAAGAAATGACCTAATAAGCTGACTGCTTATTCATGCTCTTGTCAGCTCCCCACAGAGGTGGGCAGTTCGGGGTGATAAGTACATACAGAAAAATCAGCCTGCAGTCAAAGGGCAGCAGGGACCAGCTATGCAGGACTGCCAAATTTGCTGCCAGCAAATTACCATGAGAGGCAGTGCTAAGAAGGATGAACTGCTGAAGTCTCCTACAAGCTCCCTTTTCTGTGACCTATATTGGAAGGTCATCCTGCACAGGACTTTTTGGACAGTATCACACGCTTAGGACAGCAGCCAGTTGGAAGATGAAGTGGAAAACCTGCCTTGAAAAGCAATCACTGACTAATTTTGTGTCACGAGTATCTGATGCTAAGAAAACATACACATGATTTAGTGTCCTTAATGTACAATTTGGCTCCATGGTGTTACAGAGCATGCTGGCTGGTCGAGAAACCTGAAGGGCAAGGCTCCAATATTGTGTCAGGTGACAGACTTGGAGACGTGGGACAAACTTGTGTAGGCCATTCCCCTCCAAATAGCGCACATGGCCATGCAAAACAGGACCAGGATGGACACAGAGGCATCAGACCACTCTTCAGGAATGTCACCCCAGTGGCATCATCCTCAGCTGCTCTCCAGCCATTGCCTCTCCCTTGCTTCAGGATCTCATTCCAAGCTGGCTTTTAGGTCTGAGATGCCACAGGAGATGCTGGTGGTGCTGGGGAAGAGTGTGGTGTCCCAAAGCAGGCTGGATTTCTGCAGAAAAGGGATTTCTGTATGTAACTCCATCAACTGACAAAGCCCACTGAGGAGCCTATGGGACAAAGACTGCCACATCAGTGGAATATGGTTACTGTTTATTACCATAGCAGAATTGTTCCATTCCCTTTTAAAAGTTAAAGCACATGGAAAATTCTGCATAACAGTCCAGCTCTGAGAGCAACTGATGGGAAATATTCAGATTGTTACTGAGTCAGGATCAAATTTTATTTACCCACAGTCTCTCCATGAAGACTTCAAGTTTTAGCTGAGAGGGTAAGACTGGTTTTCAGGCCAATACCATGTGCTGAGCATCCAACCACAAGTCAAAACAACAGCCCAATTTTTGAAGCAAAAAATCTACCCATCATATTTCCCTATGATTCACCAAGTTGCTTCAATTTGTTATAATGCAAGGCCCATCCCTGCTCTGACTTGATGGGACCAGCTTTGGAGTCTTTGATGTCAGAGGCCTTGAAAGCCCCATTTCACAGATGAGCCAGCTTTGCATAAATAAACAAAGTGACCTCTGAACTGGAGCCTGAGACCTGAGCACACTTCAAAGCACTGGGGGAGGCGCTGGGGGGGCAGTGGGGAATGAAGCGATCAGCATCCATCATTAAGGCAGCCCCCATTCCACACTGCTGCTGAACAAGGGGTGTAAATAAAAGGAGGGAGGCAAGTAGGGAGGGAGTGAAATGAGGGGGAAAGTGATGTAATCCAGTCAGGCTTGAACAATTATAATGAGGCCTTCTCCTTCTCCCATGGATGAATGAAAGAAATCTCTCTGAACTCCGGCTTTAGGAGCTGGACTCTTGCATTTACCCAGACACATCATATTTGCACATCATATTTGCTCCCTGATGTCCTTCACTGCTGCAGAAGTCTAAGAGCGTGACCAAACTCAAGTTGCTTGTGGGAAGTGGACCTTGGGCCTTTCTAGGAGTTAAATCAGAATTTGTTCTGTTGAGCCTGACCAGGAAAACTTAGACCATAAACTTTGAACATAGATTTGACTTATTTTTCAGCAGCCTTGAAGGTGCAGTAGATGGTGGATAAACACACAAAAAAGCAAGTGCAATCTTAAACAGTAGGTCTCTGCAGTTTATCTCAGATGCATTCAGGTTTTCCTGTAATACTTGCTGGAATTAAAAGGGAAACACAAGGCAAAGATCAGTGTACTTTGGTTTTAGGGAGTGTTCTGCTATCCTGACTGGTTTATCTGATACCAGATGAATGGTCCATGAGGTACATGTGTAGGAAGGCAGCAACAGCTTTATCTCTGGGATATCACAGGGATTAAGGCCTTACTTTCCCCAGATCTCCTTAATGTGGATTAACACTCCAGGTTTCATTAGAATTTCAGCTGGTATTAACCCTCAATGGCCAGGGAAAAACAGCCCAACCCTGGCACAAACACCATCTGAGAGCTACCACTGCCAGCTGACAGGGTTTTATTGCTCATCTTGTGATATTTGGGATGTTTCTGGAGGACCTTGAACATGATCTTGACCTTGAAGTCACTACTTTAAAATACAGGGGGCTTTTTGTTACTGAATAACAACTCTTAACATCTGTGATTCTCAAGAACTCTGTGTAAATACACCAAAATCTTGGGCAAAGAAGAGCAAAACACTAATTTTCCAGTTCTTGTGATTTTTCAGCTTGTTTTGTGTTTTTTGCGAGGCCTGAACTATGGCTTCAGGACCCTTGAGACAGGTGAATCCCAAGGTTCACTTGAAATCATTAAGATGCAAAGTTTTCACTTTGACTAATTCTGATTTTTTTTACCATCACTGAGGTCTAATTTAACAAGTGTCCACTCTGAGTCCTCTTTCCTGCCAGAGGCTGAAAGAACCAAACTCCAGTGAACTCATCCCATTGACACAAACCTGACATAAATATTAGATACTATCTTGAATGTTTTTTGTAGATTTTCCATTAACCTGCCATCTCATGCTCACCATTCCTTAACTTACCTATATGAATAGTATCATCTACTGTATTTACAGTGCTGATGTTATGAAAAGACAGGAAATATGTTTAGAGTTTATTAGGAAGGGTTCAGTGAAAGCAAAGGCACCAGAAATACTTGGATAAAAAAGACCTCATGGAGGAAACCCCTCTCCTTGGGTCCAGTCAAGGAAAACCCCCCAAGATGGAAAAGTAGAAACCCACTCAGAGGAGTGCATAGTCAAGGAACGCTCTGCTTTCTCAAAAAACAAACAAACAAACGAAAACAAAACCAAAACACACACACATAATCCCAAAATCAAACTAAAACCAAAGAACCCACAATAAAACCAACATGAAGTAAAAGGTTACTGGCAGAGAATTTCCCTCTGTGACAGGCACTGGAGACTTTACCACCTACTGCCTTCAACTGCAGTTGGGCCAAAAATAACCAGAGGTATTAAAACTGGAATTTCCTGACAATAAAAATAAAAAAGTATGTGTTGGTGGCTTTTTTGGTATTTTCAGTTCTGGCCATTTTCATGAGAATTTCCATGAAAAACTTTTCATGGATTTCACTTCATGCCCAGGGAATCTCTTGTGAGCAGGATGTAAAAGGAACATTTGCAGGCCACCTGCCTCCTGAAAGAGACTCCACAGACAACAGACAAAAGCCCTGGCTGGGTAATGAAGAAATGAGACCTCTGTCCAGAGCTGCATCAGTAACTCACATTTCTGAGTTGTGACGATGCACAGGCCCATTGTATTACCTGTCAGTGACAAAGCTCTGGATTGGTGGTTATTGCTGCATCCCACATTTCAGCAACAGGTGAACATAATCAGAGATGACAGCTTTGAGACCAAGGAAGACTCAACTCTCTTCCACAGAATGAGAAAAAGGGGGACTATGGGGTAACACAGACTTACGAAAACTGGTTTGTTTTACAGGCTGGTACCAATCAAGCTCCAACAGCAGAGACAAACCAATCCTACTCTCATTGAGAGTTTTAGCAGCCCAGAGAGAATCTTTCACTGCTGTGCATAAGCTGCTACCAGCACCTGGACTAAATCTTTTACTACTAATTCCTCCTTAGTACTGAAATCTCTGCTGGGAGACCAACATGGACATATCCCCGTTCTGTACTCTTGCATAAAGAATGCTGTAGTTTATTGCTTGGGCTTGATTTAAAAACTTTGGTATGGAAAGGGATCATGGATTTCCTTAGAAAGGTAAACATGGAGAGGTGGAACTTCAGCAAAGTGGGGTATTTCAAGGGTATAAAGGGATTAATACATAAAAAAACTGAGATAAAAAATGAAAGCCTTTTTATTGAACATATGTGAAAGCTTCCCAAGAGGGGCATCTGCTTGACTATGGAATAGTCACTCAGAAGAAGAGAACGAAGCTTTATTTCATAGAATCATAAAATGATTGATTCCAACTACAAACCCAACACTGCCAAGTCCCTCTAAACCATGTCCCTAAGAGCCACATCTACATGTCTTTTAAATATCTCCAGGGATGGTGATTCAACCACTTCCCTGGGCAGCCTGTTCCAATGCCTGACAAACCTTTCCATGAAGAAATTTTCCCTAATATCCAATCTAAACCTCCCCTGGTGCAACTTGAGGCCATTTCCTCTCATCCTGTCCTTGTCACCTGGGAGAAGAGCCTGACCTGGCTACAACCTCCTGTCAGGGAGTTGTAGAGAGTGGTAAGGTCCCCCTCAGCCTCCTTTTCTCCAGGTTAAACACCCCCAGCTCCCTCAGCTGCTCCTCACGAGACTTGTACTCCAGACTCTTCCCCAGCTCCGTTGCCCTTCTCTGGACATGCTCCAGCCCCTCAATGTCTTTTCTGCAGTGATGGGACCAAAACTGAACACAGGATTTGAGATGTGGCCTCACCAGGGCCCAGTACAGGGAGACAAGCACTGCTCTGGTCCTGCTGGCCACACCATTGCTGACCCAGGCCAGGATCCCAGTGGTCTTCTTGGCCACCAGGGCACATACTAGCTCATGTTCAGCTGGCTCTCAACCAACACCCCCAGCTCCTTTTCTGCCAGGCAGCTTTCCAGCCTCAAACTTTAGAACATGTAAAATTATAATGATCTAACTATGGCTGAACTATAGATTTTACAATTCCATTTGCCTAAGTTGGCTCATGTAGCTCTCAAAGAGCTTTAGGAACTCCTGGAGTGTGGTGTGATTGATAAGAAAGAAAACACACAACAGAAAAGGATGTTAGGGCAAAAAGAGTTCTTGAGGATCGTGCAATACTTTCTTCTGGCTGTATCCATACAGAGGAAATCTGGAGTTCTTCTGAGTTCATGCAGGATATGACCTGTGCCTACTCACATTCACCTCTCTCCTGCCCTTCTCTGTGCCCATGACTGTATTTGGCTCAGATCTGCTTTATAACCTTCTTCCCCTCCTTCCCCAGCCACTTTCCATAATGCTGTGGAGGGAGAAGCCTTTCTGAAAGTGCAGCTTTTCCTTGCTCCTTGTGGTCTGTTGCTGCCCACAGAGCTCACAAAGTCATCTGAGGCACATTCTCAGTCGTGGCTCCATCTGCACATGGGGATGCTCCAGCTCCTGCTGCAACCACACAAAGAACCACAAGGAGAAACAGCTGGAGTTTTTCACTCAACCACTGCAATTCCCTGGCCTGCCATTACAACAATTACATTACAAAGGCAATCACAGCCCTTCTGCCATGCTGACTCCTCCGGACACCAGGACCTCCCGCCTGACTTCAGGTCTCCGTTCCATAGGGGGCAAGAAAACAATTCTTCCTCCTTTGTTGTTGTTGTTGAGGTTGCTTTTTTTTTTATCAGCATGCTCCAGCACACACAGACAGCAGCCCCGAGAGCTCTGTACCACAGGCACCAGTCTGCGGTCACAGTCTTGATCTGCTACAGCAGAGGATGAAAGGAAGAAGAAATCAGAGAACAAGATGAGTGGGCTTAGGCTTCTGCCTTGTCACCAGCACTTTCTGAGCATGAAATGGCAGCCCCCAAAAGACAGCAATTACCAGCCAGCTGTTCCAGGCCCAGAACAAATTGGTAATATTTCCCAGTATTTTTTTAATGCTAGCATCAAGGCTTTCATAGAGACAGGGTCCCAGTATGTTAGAGGCTGTTCACAGATAGCACAGAAGACAGACCCTGTTTAAAGAGTCTACTGTCTGTAAACTCTTTAAACAGAGGCACAGAGTGGATGTCACACATATTAAGGTTCCTTGAAAAACATATTTTTAGCATCCACCCAATTTTGGCCTGGTGGGGTAATGATGGGGGTCTTGCACTTTATAGAGTTGAGAAGAAAAGCTTCATTTATAACATATATTGTTTTTTGAATTAAAACAATTTCACTGCAATTATTAATTAAAAGAATAAATCACTAGTTACTTACAGAAAGTTTATAAACACTGGGAAGGATTCTGTGATTTTAAGTGTTATCTGACAAATAAGTTTAAACGGTCCTTACTTCGGAAACCTAATTCTAGTGCCCAAGTCCAAAGAATGAAAAGAAGGTCAGGGTGACACCTACCCCTCTTCCCTGGCCGCAGAAGAGATGATGGCTACGTAGGGTGGGTGCCAAAAGCGAGGTGGTATGAACACTCCACCCAAAAACACAGGCCAAAATTCCATCTTCAACAATCCTAAATTGCTTAGGGTTGGGGGAGGGAGGCATGCCACTGAAAGGACTAATGCAAGGTTAACGATAAGAAGAAGATTACAGCAGAGCTGAGGATAAACTGATAAGACCTGGCTCCCAGCCTTCTATTTTAACCACTACACAGCTGCTGTCCCCCATAAAATTGTACCTCTATCACTCCCCTCCCTACTAGCACTGATGGATGTTTATTATTTTCTTCACCAAAACGTGTGGAAACATCACTGATACGTGTTTCATCTCCCTGAAAATTCCCGCGGCCAAAATAGGCCAGCACGAAGAGATTCCAGAGGGGCTGGAAGGAAAAGAGAGGTCACACATGTCAGTGACTGAGCACAGGCATTATTTTTGNCCATACATGTAACAAATACAAATTTTAATATGTCATTGGCAGTAGTCAGCCCCCCATCAGTCACCATTCCATAACTTTATATTCAAATCTCTTTTGATAAATAGATTTTATAAAGGTTAGGTAAATCACTGAATCAGAAAGTAAAGAAAAAGGCATTTGAAAGGATAGAGAGAAAAATAATTTTTAGCTTTATAAACTTAGATTTATCTTTTATAAACAAATTGATATGCAGTTATGTAACAGCAATATGGAAGTGGTGTAATCTCTCTGACTAAACAGCATGAAAATAAGGTAAAGAAATTGAGATTTTGGGGTCAATGAAAGACATAAAGTAGCCTTGGTGTCTGATGATATCAAGACTTGCAACATTGCCCTCATATGCTGTTAAACACATGATTTTATTAATGAAATGATATTTACCTTCTGCATAATGTTCAATGAGTGATACATGTATCTCAAGGTCATTGTCAGACTAATAATAAGCTGGTTTTAGTAGCAAAATGTTACCACTTTCACAATTCTGTCCAAGAACAGCCCCGGACAAGTGGCAATTTTGTTGGCTCCCAAAACAAACTGAATACTTGGCATCCTACCTAACGTGAGGATTACAGTATATTACACAGGATAATGCTGGCCTGTGTCTTGCCAAAATTAAACCTAACCTAATTACATGGAGCAAATTATAGCTTTCCATGTGGGGTAAAACACAAATTGTAAAAATGGTTGCTGCACAATTAACTATATAATCCCAATGCTGTCAATAGAAATTTCTAAAACATGCTTCAAAACAATGACTAGGGTAGTACAGTCATTCCTGTGGGATGGCATTAAATTCCTTTGGGTGTTTTTGCATTTTTTTAATGCCTGTCCTGGCACATGACCAGCAGCCTATAAGAACAACAACCACCTTAGGATAGAAAGGATCAGAGACAAAAGCTACCTAAAAAAACACAGAATCATAAAATCATAGGATAGCCTGGGTTGAAAGGGGCTTTTCAAGGTCATCTAAAAACATATGAAACTCAAGATTATTTTAGGTAGAATTCAACAGATTTTGAGTGCTCGGTAGCAAAGTTACTGCATTTTTTTCAGAGTGAGAGTACAGCTCTCCCGAATACTCAGAA
>VYZR01086309.1:37938-56187 GCA_013400675.1 Oxylabes madagascariensis
ACGGAGGGAATTTACCTGCACATAAATTTCACATTTTGGCCCCAAGGGACTACTGATACCAAAAGAACCCAAAAGCCTTTCTGCCTCCAAAATAAAAGCATTTGGGAATCAAGGGGAAATCTGAAAGCTCCTAACGAAAGGAAACATTTCTATGGAGAAACTCCTCGGTGCAAGCAAATTAGAAGTGGAAAAATATCAAAGCACTGGAGGGTTTTATGCAACAGTAGCCAANAGTTCTTACAGTGAGCCCTCCCCTCCCCGGGCCCTCTCCAGCGCTTTTTGAGAACAGAGCTCTCGACATGGCTAATCCCTCCACCGCTTAATGAACTACAAGCTTCCCTTTCACTCGGACAAAAGTTTCTTTCCTTTCTCGGGCCTAATCGCAGACAAATGGTCCCCCCACCACGATGCCTGTTAAAAAACTATTCCCTTTTTTGAGGCTGCGAGGCAGGAGGAATGCCACTGGCAAGAATAGGTACCCTTGAAATGAGCTCCTTCTGCACTTCTGAGGGAGATAAGTGGGAGATGACATTGGAGCTATAATGGAAAAAATATTTTCACAAGGCAGCATCTGTTGTTTCAGTGGATGCAGCCCCATTTTTGTTCCAGAATGCTTCTGTGCATCTGTCTATATCTTTTCTGTCAGTGAAACAATTACTGCCTGCCCGCCCCCTCTCTACACACACATACATTACTGGTAGGAATGTTACACGGCTGCACAATAAAGCTGCCACAGCCTGTGCAGAGTTTTGTACGGCCAACAACTTGCTGCAAGGAACAGCTTTCAGTTTCCTTCCCAAATGAAAAAGTAGGCATAATTTGTAGTGTTTATTATTTCACAATGTGTGGGGTGAGTTCAAATATTGCCAGTTGCATATAGGAACAGGAAGATACAATGTCTTACTGTGTACAGAAGCTTTGAACATCCTAATTTTATTTTGGTACATAAATAATTATCCTTATTCCAGGACAATAAAGTGCTTGCAGCGCTCACTTCTGCCAAGCAACAATGAAACCAAGCCATTTATTTTAGTGCCTAACCTTCCAAATATAGTAGGAATCTTTTGTGTTGAATGTGTTTTAGATGACCATTCAAGGTTGTTTTGTGCAGGTTTACACCACACACCAGTATAAGACCCGGGAATGTGCCAGGTCTGCCAAGCCTCTCTCCAGAGCTATGTCCTCCGTCTCATACTCCTGTGTGACAAGAAGATGTATGGGCTTTAAACAAGTAGAGACTGTTTGAACATCTAATCTGAACTCCCATCTCGTCAGTGCTGCTGTATTTGGCAAAAGCATTTTCCAGGAAAGCTTCCAGAAATAAGCTGAAGACATCAAAAGACGGAAAATCCATGCTTTTCCTCAGCAGTTTGTCCCAGAGGCTTTTCACCTCCACTGCCTGTCTAGATTCTACCTTGCTTTTATCCAGACTCACCTTTTAGCTCTGCTATCAGCTTATGCCTTTCTTTTCCCAAATTAAAGAGCTGTTTAATATCCTGTATCTTCTGTCCACAAAGTACTTGCAGACTGCAATTAAGTCACCTCTCAATCTTCCTGTTGATAAAGTTTACAGCTGAAGGTCTTCAAATCTCTCCCTTCAAGGCCCTATCTTCATCTTGTCAACATTAGTGACTTTTTGTATAATCCCCATGATATATCAATGTGCTTTTTAATGCATGGGCCCTTGGCTGTGTTTAACATTCCTCTGTCTCATCACTGCTCTTCATGTGGCAAAACAACCTCTACAAGACCACACTACATGCACACATTCAGTGCTTCTTTTCCTATTACAAACCATCCCAGCAACAGCAACTGCAGTTTCCTGACAAGCCCCTGTGTAGGTACCCAGAGCTTTGGAAATGTCCCCAGCACACCAGAGCCTGTCTGGGAACACACAGATGAATTTTTCCCTGTGGCTCTTGTTCCTGCTCTGCTCTCCTACAACTATACTTCTGCCTGTGCTCCAGAGAAACCCAAAAAATGCAGAAGCAATTGAGGACTGTACAAGTAGGACCATAACACCTTCAGAGCTGTGCAAGGCAATTCCACATCACTGTGTACTGCAGAGCAAAGAGAAGCTGAAACCCGTTGGTGTGCAAAGCAGCTCTGTGGCTTTGAGCCCACCTTGAACCACCACATTTATCTAAAACAGGGGTGATGACACACATTTGGATGAATGAGGCTTTAAACTGAACTAGTAACAGCTACACAGAACCAGGGAAATGCATTCCTGACAGAAGAGGTCTCTTCTAAGGGCATTTCCCATTACACCAATGCTGAATTACGGCTCTCCTAGGAGAGGGTCTCCCCATTCTCGTGGCAGAACCCCCCTGATATCTGTGTTACTCTGGTAGCACAGAGCTTATCATCACCAGCTTGCAGCTGAATTCGCACCCCAGCCCAGGTGAATCTTTGCCAATGTCTCCAAAGCACATGGGCTAGCAGAAATGACAAGCAGTAGTACTTTCAACCACGCATTTCTGACTCCCTGGTGCAGGCTCACTTTCAAAAGGCTGGATTCTGTTCTTATTTCTCTCAAGCCTGTCTGCCCATTAGAACTTGCAGGGTCAAGCATGGGAGGAGGGGACTTCTACTCAGAAAATCAAGCAGCTACAAAACAAAAGGAATCCCGTTCAATTATTCCCAGCAAGCGGATTAAGCAATGAAAGCAACATATGAGTCTTTTGTGTGGTATTTTTGCAATTATGATCATTTTTCCTACATTACTAATATGCTACCAGAAACCAGACACCATACCCAATAATGTGAAAAAAAGGCAAAATAATAGAGCCAAGAAGGGGAAGAAACAGAGTGGAAACTGGAAAACAGTAAACTATTCCTCTTAGCATTTGTTAAGTACCAGCAAGGGCACATTATAGCTGGGTCCCCAGACTCACGCAGCACTGAACTAAGAGCAAAGCAGCAGATGGTGATGCAGCAGATTAGAAACGGCTAACAACTGCCTGTCTGGAGAGCTTTGCTTGGGATTACGGACTTGATGGTAGAGTAAAAACCTGTAGCGACAGTCATCAAAAAGTAGGCATCCTTGAAATGGGAAGGGTCCAGGCTTCATGAAGATTTAATCTGCCTGTGTGTGTATTCTGCCTTGCCAGTGTTGGAGAAAGCAGATCGAAAGGTTTTGTGAATGTGTTACTAGAAAAAGTAACTAGATCATGTTACTGTTGTGAATCAGTGCAGCTGTGCTGGCACCAGCAGATCTGAGTCAAAATGTACTATTTGAGAGTCAGGCTTCAGAGATCAGGGAAACCTCATGAAAATAGCAGTCTTTTAAGGGGTTTACAAAAGATAGAAAATGAAAGAACCCATCGTGGTCTATGCTTGTTCTAGAAGGAAAAACTAAAACCAGATTGCTTTGTTGTGGCTTGGTTTGTTTTGGCGTTTTTTTAAAAGACCACTTACATCTCTGACCAGGTAGGACTGAAGCAGCTCTGACAGGTCTCACAGACCTTGTCTGCCCTTTCATAGAGCCTGGTGTGTGTGCTGGACTCCCCATGTATCCCTCTGGTTTCTGGCCACAAGAATTCAACACTTTTCTCCCCACGTGTTGATAAAACAATGTACAACATTTGAAGGATGTTCATCTATACTGTTGAATGCTTGGAACAGTGACTGCAGCACAGCAAGGGAGAACAGAGAGCGCCGCAGCACTATTTAGTGTGTGGTGAGTGTCTAAGAAACTATTTCATTCAGAATTTCATTCACAAGGTCACCCTCATGTTAAATGGTTCTCAATTAAATTCCTGATAACTACCAGCAGCTACTAGTTTATCAGTGTATCTCTAACTACAAGGTGACAGACAACACACATAAGCGTGAACTGAAGAGGGCAAAGGCACTGGCTTCCCATTTTACTGGGTATAGCCTTTCCCTTGTATGACCAGAGGTATTTACAGAGCAGAAGTCAGATGAAAGCTTGGGGGATGAGAGCTACTGTATCAGGATGGGCAAATGTGCATATATTTATCCCCCCAGTCCTCCCAAGGACTCCCTGCGCCTTCTGCAGAGGATAGAGTTTCTTCACTGGGTGATGTCCATGCATCAGCTTCTGCCATTGGCTTTAATTAATGAAACGCTCTGACAATAAACTGCAGCAAGCCACATGCTGCACCCACCGTGCTGAACCACTGTGTGGTTTGCACACACATTTTTGAAACCGCATTTTCCTTGATGTGCCTGTAATTTGACTCAGTGGGTCAGTGCAATGTGCATCAGATGAGAGTCCTTCACGGTATCACTCACATGGCCAAAGATCTGAAGCAAATCTATTAAACACATTATGTTATTCCAGATATTTAGCTATGGAAACAAGATCAGGACCTGGCTTATGATCACAAGAAAAGAGTTCCTTATGACCTTTGTCTTCCAAGAGTGAAGGGGAAAATCTGCCACTCGAACATATATAAGGTTTGCTGATATAGATTTCAACCTGGAGCAAAAAAACCCTAATGAGTGGGCCAAATGTTAAATCAAAGTAAGTATTTTACAGTAGTTCAGATTTGGGGTACCAGTTGTCAGTTCAACCACACGTTGACCTCTTTCTATTCCAGCATCTTCCAACCAGAGCAATGCAGGATTTCCAGCCTCTCTTGAGAATGCAAAGCTCCAAATAGCCTTGGAGCTTTACTGTACAATATCTACATACATATACATTTCAGAATTGCACCTTTGCCTCAGTATTATCCCAATCAGTCTACAAGAAAGTATCTTAAAAATATATACTTTTAAAAGTGTGATAAAGGGAATCTTCTCCCATAACTGCTGCCCTGCATTCATGAAGGAAGCCCAGACCCCAGCAAGAGTTACCTTCATTGTAGAGGGCAAAAAAAAAGAAAGTGAAATATCTGTCTAGTTTGGCACTATTTAATGCCACATATATTTATATACATAAGGTGCATATACATACAATGGTGTGCGTACTTATATACAATGGTTTCATTTGACACAATTTTCCCTCAGTACAGGTGCTCCAAAAGCTGGCATTTTCAAGCTGTGTTTGTCAACCAAGTAAGACTTTGCTGGGAAATAAATAATGCACACGGGCCACCCCACACTAGGGATTTTTCCAATAAGATTGGTGACATCAGCAGCAAGACCTGTCACCATTTGCAGCCATGGGGCACAGTTAGTGGGTCAGATCCTGGCATGCAGTGTACCCCACCAATACACACTGGGAGCTGGGAAGGGAGTACTCAAGAGTTTATTTCCATTTCCATGAGGAATAAACCCTGGCTAGACTGGCCTAGGTAAACACTGGCCTGCCCTCCCACCTGCCACAAAGGTCAGGGCTGGTGGGGCCCAGCCAAGTGCTGGCTGTCATCTGCTGAACGTGTGCCATTCCCCATGCAGACGAGGCTTTTCCAACACACAGCTACAGCCAGGCCTGGCAGATGCTCTTTGCTGGTGATTCCAGGACTTTTGCCTTGGCTTGGCTTCTCCCCTTTGGATGGGAGTCATCTCTAGCTGCAGACAGGAAGACGCCTGATGAGGGTCTGCCCTGCAGGCGGGATGTGACCCATCAGGGATGACCAAGGGCTCCCTTTTCCATGGCCTCCAAGTCCACACTTCAGCCCCAGGAAAGACACAAGGGTGCTGGATCTACCTCCAGCCATTCGGCAGATGAAGGTGTGAAACGTGGTCACTTCATCCACTGCAGAGCTCTCAAGGCTATAAAACAGTAGAGCTGGCAAAGCTCCCTTTAAAGCTGCTGCTCTTCGTAATGAAGGCAAAAGGAATCTGTTAAATGAAAACTCCAATTATAATGGTCTTTCTGCATAAAAAAACCAAAACAAAACAAAAAACAAACAAAAAAAACCCAAAACAAACAAACAAAAAAAACCCCAGTAACTTTGTTGCTTCCAGAATAACAGTAGAAAAAGAATCACTTCTCTGGAGACACATATTAAATATTTGTCTTCTTTGCTGGTAAAAAGGGTGAAGTTTCTCTCATCTGCTGCACAAGTAATTCGTGAGCACTCCCCTGGTGTAACACTACCCCTCTCTGCCATCACAGCAGTGTGAGGAGATTCTAATCACTGCCCCTACTTGCTCTGCTTACAAGTCTTGCCTTAGAAGACAGGTCTCCCTTTGGAGATGGATTTTACTGTCAAATCCCTCTTTTCAGTGCCACACCCACAGCACAAGATCACAAAGAAAGGGGATTGTTTCAACACAAAACCACAACTGTTTGATCACAGCAGAGTTATCACTTCTAAATGCTGCAGAGTCTTTCAAACCTACAGGTATTTAGCTAAAACAAAAAAATCTATTCCATGTCTTAAAGAGTTTATTCCCTCTTCGCCAAAGACAGTCAACTTAAACTTGGAAAATGAGAACAGCCCTTATATACATAACATATATAAATATATTATACTTTCCATACATTACAGATCTACTCAAAGATTGGCTCAGGCCAATAGTCAGGATCTAAAAAATCTCAGGTTGTTGAAAACACATGGATGCAACAGAATTAAGGCCGGTTTACAGCAACACATCAATAGGGTAAACTGCAGCAGAGGCATTAGGGACCCCTTCCTCTCCTGAACTAGGCATAAATTCTAGAAAAGCCCCTCCTTCAGGCTAAATGGCTTTCTATCAGTACTCGTGGGTCATACTTGATGCAAGCACCATGCAAGCCTTCAGGTTCATTGAACTAAACAAGGAAAATGGAAACATTTAGGAAAAAAACACGCAAAATGTCTTGAAATAAAAAACTGTATGCCTATAGCCTAGTGATCTTACAAAGATGCAGGTTAAAAGTATGCAAGAGCAACTAACATGAAGCTCTTGAGAGAGATTTGAGGATTGGACAAACTGAAGAGTAGAGAAAAACACATAATTTCAACATTAGTGGAAGCAACTTAATACCTTATTAAGCTGACTCAGAACATAGTAAGTTGAGTCAGATTCAGCAAAATATCTTTTGAACTATGCCTACTCAAATAAAATTTTGTTGGGATTTTCACAATATTTTTAGGATAATCAAAGATTTTCTGAATTATTGTATTTACAATGTTTTGGAAATTCCATTTTTCCACCAGAAAATGTTGCTGGGAAAAGTTTCCAAATGAGTTTTGTAAACTTTGTTGGTTAAGGAAGCAACCATCTTTCTGTTCACTGGACACTGGGTCCTGCTTTGAGCTCTGGCTCTCAGACGTTCCCTTTTCGCCAATATAATTAAATACTAGAGAAAAAAAATACACTCCCACTGCCTTGTTTTGCAACAGCTTTTTTGGTTTCTTGTGGCATATTGCTTTCATCTCCAAGCCATAAGTCAATCTTACTTTCATGAAGTTTCTTGCATTGCCAGATAAAGAACTTGTCCTTGGATCACAAAAGAAGCTGGCAAGGCTTACTACCCCTGGCAAAACTTTACTAAACATGGATCAAATGCCAAATTTACTATGAAAATACACAGAAGAGAAGACTCACATTGATTTCTTGTACTTCACCAACACACCATCAAATAGGTCTTCTGTGGCTAGCAATCCACAGGCAGGGGAATAAGGGTTATGTTTTACGCTGGGCTTCATTCTCATGGCACACACCTACTCCTCCAGGCACGACAAGTTATTTTCTGGGCCCAGGGAAAAGCATTTGACAGTAACTGATCAGGATGAATGGCTCCCGTGTGCCTCCCCGAGCCAGCGAAACACGGTAACGCACCATCCAGGATTTGTAATTCCGCAGCTTAGAGCACATTAGGAAAATAGCCCGATCGATAAACCCTCCGTGAATGCACTGGCACATTGCTGCGTTATCGCACGAGTGGAAACAACAAATGTGTCAGTGCAGCGATTGTTTGATGTGAAATCATGTGGAACGCCTCGTCTGGAGCGCGGCCCGGTCGGCCCCTGTGAAAGCGATCCCCCTCGCGCCATGTTAGCGAGGGCCGGGGCGTGAAATCCAACCTCCATCTGCGCTGCCGCGGCCGCGCTTTGTGCCCGCTACGTGTCAGCGTCTGTTTTTATTTCCTGGCACCTTGAGCAAGTGTTAGAGACTCTAAATAATAAGTGACATACGGACACTTTGCGGGAAACAAGCACCTGGGCTGGGGCACGGCATTCATTAAAGCCTGACACGCTCACCCTCTGCGCTCTTTTCGGTCCCTTCTTTTCTTTCCCTTACCACACGATTACTCATGTGCCTCCTGGCAATGTGAGAAATGGAAAATGCTGCATGCCCCATTGGCCGAACAACTGGACCATGGTTCCAGAAAAACTCTCCTCTTTTATGGTCCCTTTCATCCTTTTACACTGCACACTGAATAAAACCACAGGCACACCTTGGTCAGCTTCCTCGTTAGAGAAGGCTAGGCACTTGTTTTTTCTTCACTGCATCAAAACCAGGGATGCCATACACAGGTGCACTCAGGCTCAAAGTGTATGTATGTTCTGCTTTAGATAACAAATTTCAGGGGAAGCTAACTCCATCTCCATGGCTTTATCATAAAATGGAAAAAGCCTGACTTTTTGATGCATGTTAAACTTCAGAGAAAATAAGAACAGTGTGTGCTATGAATGATGTTTTTGAGGGTTGTGAGGGCTCTCTTGTCCTCGGCAACTAACTGCATGACTAGGGAAGTAAAGGAGAAGGCACACCAGTCAACCACTACACAAACTTGAGGAGGTTAATTAGCATTGAAATTTGTGTGCTTGTAGAAAACAAAACCAATTTACCTTGTCAGCTTGACTGGTCTTGTCTATGCCATCCTAGTTTCTAGTACAGAGCGGACAAACCAAAGGTCTCACACTTCACAAGTGAAGAACCTAAAGAGCATTTAAGTGCAGACCCCAGTTTCTACAGCTGATGAGGCAGCAGAAGGAGGGAGATGCAGAGGGCTTGTGTTGGATAACTTGTGGGTGATCAGGATGTTGCCAGCAGCCCCACTCTCCATAAGATCTCCTGAACTGAACATCTACCATCCTCCACAGAGGAAGCTGTGCCTGGAAGGGTGGAGGGACAGTAATGGCCATGCCACAGTGCACTGGGTAGTACAGGACAAGATAAACGTTTCCAGACCATGTGAAGGAGGAAGAGAGACTTACAACTTTTACCTACAGCAAACTCAGTCCAATTAGCCAAGGATGGGACAACCCTGAGGACTGTTCAAGAGCATCTACTTTCACTGGCAGATTATCCACTGCCATTAACAAAGACAATGATTGCTCCTTAAACTTCTAGTAATAACATGTGTGCATTTAATCGGGGGGGGGAGGGTTGTTTGTTTTTAAAAAAAAATCTCCAAGGATTACTGGAATAATTTCCCTGGACACCCCATGCTGCCTGACCTTCCTGATGGCAAAAAACTGTCTTGGCTGAAATGATGTGTGAAAGTAAAACTAAAACATTAAAATAAAGCATACACACACACAGACACATATATATAGGTTTCTTGAAAAACAGAGAGAAGATTAATGATGAAGAATGTCATTACTCTTTAAAAAACACAGCCTGCAAAAATGTTAAGTTAAAGGATTGAAACACCAGAGACTCATCAAGCCAAAATCAATAAAGCGGCAGTTAAAAATCCATTTCCAGTTCAGGAGAAACCTGTTGCTGTGTGGGGAAGGAAAAATCATCAGGGAAGCACAGGAAAGACAGAAGCAAAACCAACAGTGGAGAATGTATAGCCTGAGGAGAGAGATGACAGAGCATAAACTGCATCACTCAGTGAACAGGTAACCACTCAGCAGGATGATGCAGAGCACATGTATGTGAGTCTGGAAGAGAGCAAAGCTTCAGGCTGTGAGACTCAGAGCTCAAAAGTAGTGACTGCAGGATGACCAACTCAACTTGAATTCTCAGGCAAAATATGTGGCAAAACTGGCTAATGCATTTTTTGGACACGAGGAGAGTCCTACACAGAAGTGGGTAGGCAATCTGGCTGCATACACAATATTATCTGAGACAGCATCTGGGTCCAGGCTAGATGTCATGGCTCAAAAATTAAATGAGAAAAATGAGACAAAAAGTGTAAGGGTAAGCCAAAAACAATTAAGAGAATAGGAGGAAACACTTGTAAAATTTGAAGTACTCAATATTTCCCGATAGTCAGAAAGAAGGCTGAGAAGTGAGTTAATCCTCCTGAAAAGATAATACTGCATAAGCAACACATAAAATTGGTGTCCCTGCAGTCTTGGTGAACGAGGCAAAATATCAGGCAGTGGCTGGTGGTAGGAGTTAACAAATGGCAAAGGAGCATTTGCAACATCATTCAGAAGCATCTTCATGACCTTGAGTAAAGAATTTTCCAACCTTTTCCTGGACACATACATAGGCATAGAGCTGTAATATGGGACCAAAGAAGCCGCTCTTTCCAGCAAATCTGTGGATTCCTAAAGCTGTCATTTTTCATTAACATTAACCTCTGCAGGTAGCAATGTTTAACACTATCTTCTTTAAAAAAAAAAAAAAGAGAAAAAACAAAACAAAACAAAACACAAAAATCTCCCCAAAACCAAAACCCCAAGCCCTAATATTTCACCATATTTCAAACTAAAGGAAGTAGTGTAGTGGAGGTAGCAATTGTGATGACATTTGAGATTATCCTATAATCCTGTTTCAATCTTCCAGCTGGAGAGTGGAGACGGTATGATTTGAAATCTGTGAAGTTATTTGATTTTAAAGGCTTAGCAGGCAAATAAAAGATGGTGTAGGCCAATGAAATCAAATTTGCTGTACGATGTGTAGCACGCTGGATCCAGATTTTATACGTGTCCTCTGTGTGCTTACTCTGATATAAACAGTTACAGCAAACCAGAAATATGTGCTGTCTGTGCAAGCTGGACTGGAATTCTGTCCTTCCTCATGTCTGATATGCTCACACAGAAGGCAGCAGGATCAGCCAAAGGAAGAAAAGTTCTCAAGGCAGAAGGCACTCAACAACTACAACAACAACAACAAAACCCTAAAAAATTTCATCATGAAGGAAGAAAGGTCATGGAGAGCAGAGTATGCATCTTTATATTCTTTGTATCATATTGTAGTGTGTGACTAGCTCTTGTCCACTAACTTAATCAGGAAGACATATTTTAGACAGTGACAAGCAGGAATGAATACAGTCAGTCTTGTTTTCACCACAGGATACAGAGATTGGCTTTGGATGTCTTTCTGAAACCTTCATTTGCCAGGCAGAATGGGAGCCTGAGGGCAGAAGACTTCAAAAAAGAAAAATACACATATCCCAGAAGTCATGTAAAACACAGGGCTACACTGTCAGTTAGTGTAAATGAATGTAACTCCACTAATGAGAAGGAGCATCTACAGTGTAAGCCAGAGGAAGATGACAAACCGAAATTGTGCCCTTGGTGACATCTGATCTATTCACAAAAACATGCATGCCTTATGGGGCAAATTTTACTATCTGTCAAGATTGCTTGGGGAATGTGGGCAGCTACATCTGCTGGGAAAATCAGGATGGGCAGGAGGAGTGCTGTTGCATAAAAAGCAAAATTAAACATCTTAAGAAGCAAACTCCCCCACTCAGTTGCACAGAGGACAATTAACCCCTCTGGAGCTCTGCTCGAGATGATCATTCCAATGCCCAGTTCTCACCCCCTTGTGGCAAAACTCCCATTAAAGCCATGCTCTCCTGACACTGTGTTGGCACAAAATGTGAGCAACTTTGCTGAAATAACCATCATGGCCATTCTACCATAAAGCTGAGCTGCCTGCTAAGGGGAGTGCAACTACAAATAGAGAATTTATCTGTCATGAGTGGCAGCATGGTCCAGCTCAGAGCAAATTCCTTGTCATTTACACATATAGCTCTGTGTGATTTCAACCTTAGCACAGTCACTGGTAAGCTAATAGCAACAGAAGGGGAAGGGGGAGGATGATTTATTTTTCCTTCCTGCTGCCGCAGAGCAACTGCATATTTTCCTTGTCAACAGCTGTGGTTTGTATACACTGTAGAGACAGGTAGAAAGACAGGGAAAACCCCACCCAACAAACAAGATGTAGGACTCCCAGGAATCATTATAACATGCTGAGCATGCCAATATAATGCTATTTGTAGTCTCCTCTCTAGGTCAGCAGAGATTCCAGCACCGTTTGTCCAAAACAGTTGCTCCTCCCCAGGAGCATGTGCAAACCCCTGTCTTTCTGCCACGCTTCCGAACGTGATGAAGGTTTTGACCCAGGGAGGGTGAACAGGTCTCACTCACACACCTGGCTGAAATGCCTCTGCTCTTCACATCAGACCATCATCAGAGCTGCCGTCTATCCTGCCACCTCTTTGTCATACTAAATAACCACCCAGTCTGTCCCAATGAAAATTAAAAATGTAAATGACTGTGAGGGTTTGGCACAGGTTGTCCAGAGAAGCTGTGGCTGTTCCATCCCTGGAAGTGCTCAAGGAGAGGCTGGACGGGGCTTGGAACAATCTGATGTAGTGGAAGATGTCCCTGCCCATGGCAGGGGGTTGGCATGAACTAGTCTTAAGGTCTCTCCCAATCCAAACATTCTATGATTCCAAGGTTTCACTTCAGCTTCCACAGTTCAGCTAATGAGGGGTAGCTCATCAAATGGCAATCACATTGGCACTGTTCAACCAAAGCCTGGGATTGTAGGTTACTTGAATTCAGCTGTAGATCCACTATCAGCTTACTGATACAAAAACACAAATGCATTTGGATTCAGCCCTCTACCTCAGCTTTGATCTGGGTAGGACAGCAAATACTGTCAGCTGTCTGAGGACACTCAACACGGGTGCTGACCTAAACCATGTAAGTCCTTGCTTTACTCTAAAAACTGTCTTGAATTATGATGGCATTTTCCAAGAAAGCTGATGTCACAGTTTCACGACAGAAGCTGTTCACTGAAATGCTGATTAATATTTGTGTAGTGATAGTGCCTCAAAAAACTCTCTGCCAGGCCCCTACTGTCTGCTGAGCCCTCCCAACTGGCTGAAGTTGGTGAGGACAAGAAATTAAGGTCAATTATTTCAAGTTCCAGTGAAATCCAAGAGAACCTATTTATTTTAGAACCTCAGTTTTAAGCTGACTTTTTTTTTTCTGTAGAGCAGCTCAGCAGAAGTTGAGGTCAGTAGAAAGAACTAAATTCAATTTTCCACTTTCTTTCACCAGAGAGACTTCTCAGAGAAAAATAACAGTATCTGAGTGTCCCACAGCAACCATGTTATCCAAGTTTTTCAGTCTGAGATCTCATTTCATGTTTGCAATACTGGCTCCATGAATGGCTCTTGGAGAAAATCATATTACAAATACAAACATATCAGGAACAGATGCAGTCCTGCAGGAAGCCATTTTCCAGGTGGAAAAGTAAGCACCCAGAGCACCCACAATAACTGTAATATTATAATAAATAATATAAAATATTAATTGACAGTCACAGTGGTCCTGCAGCCAGGCTAAAATCTGATTTCAAACTAAACACTGTGGAAAAGTGAGCAGCACTGCTGGCACGTCCACAACACAGGTTGGAAGGAACGCCACAACCACTGACACTTGAGTCCTTCCCAATAACCTTCACAAATTGCAAAAAACATCTCTCTGCACCCACTCTCCTTCCACTCCCACTCCCTGGACAAGAGCGTTGCATCCTCCCATGTGGACCCAAGTTTGGTCCTGGCAACCGCACCGATGAGAGCAACAAAACACAAAGAATTCTCCTCTCCTGGGCCAGGCCCTGAGCTGTGCCTACGTGTCTGGAGCCAGAGAGTTTCCTGCCTGGCTTTCACAATGCCAGCTCGTCTTTTGTTGTGCAGCACGTCGGACGCGAGGCGCTGCGGATCTGCTTTCATTCCCAAAGAAAGATCACCCACGGAGCGGGACCTCCGGGTGCCTGGAGGGGAATCCCCCTCTTTCACTTACTGGGGTTTATGAGGGCTATCTTCCAGATTGCACAGCAAACACGTCCTGATCCAAAGATCATTTAAAGTCAACACAAAGGCTCCTCTTGGCTCCTATAGGCTTTGGCTCTTGCTGCCCTGGAGAGCAAGGAACTGTAGGGCCAAAAATAGGGTTGCACAGATAACACGGCTCTCACCCCCAACCCCATCCTCATCCCCCACCTGCTCCTCCAGGTCACAGCTTTGTAGCCACAGGAAGATGTTTACATCATGGTCCTATTGACACAGGTCAGAGTTCAAGGAAGCCCAGTAAATCATGAGTCTAAATAGGGTAGGGCTGGGGCCAGGTGGAGGAGAGAGGGGAAATAATGAGAGCAGAACCATCTCTTTGAAGAGGAACAAATGTGAATGTTTACAGTCCCCCTGGTGCATTCTCCCTGTGCTGAAAACATGTTGAGACGCTGGTTGGTTAATCTGCCTTCTGAGAAGTTGTGCTGAATGGCAAGGAGCTTATTCACGCCGTCAACAAGATCTCTGCCTATGCTACTCTGCAAAAATCCTAGTGGCATGGAAGGGAGCCAGTGCATTAGTCCTGTATTTTCATATGCGCTGTATCAAAGAGGCTCAACTATGCATTGTGTATTCCCACAAGGTTGGTGAAATCAGACTTAGTCCTGGCATACAGTGGGATTCTTCTCAGAAAGGAGAAGGAAAGAAAGAAAGAAAAAAAAAAAAGCCCAGTTAGCAAACAAGACAGGGCTTGTTTCTGCACTAAACCACAGTACATTGTTTGACAATGTTTCACAAATCCTCTTCATTTATCGTTAATCTGAAGGCATCTTCTTTTTCCCCAGCAGAGGATGTCAGATCCAGCTCCATTTCTGGAGCTACAACATTTCTGGGTTTCCTATGCAGCCCAGAGGATCTCAGATATTCCCACTGTCTGTAATTACCGCACAGTGAATTAGCCACTTCACTCTGTCACTCGTTGATTTCCTCTGCCTCATTAAGACTCCAGGAGTGTCTGATGAGAGCATTTAATTAAAGTGAGTACAAACTGATAACAAGGCCTTGTGATTCTTTTGTCCATCTGTTTGTTGATCAGTAATTAGCAAACTCAAGGGGACAGTGTGGGACAAAATGAGTGGAGGGACAGTAAACAGAGAGAGTCAAAGTCCAGGTGTGGGACATTGACCCAGCAAAATCAAATTTCACGCTGAGAACGACATAGCAAGGGCGGACACAATATTAGACAAGCTTGACCTTTCCTCCTTTTAAAAACATGTTGTCCGTGTTTGAAAGACATCTGAAAAGCATTTGTGTGACAGTGATGTAGACAGGCTTCTAAAAGGAAGCGTGATCTCGCTGACAGGCTCCATCCACTTAGCCAACATAATCCAACCTGTCTTCAGCACACCCTCTTTACTGTTGCCTCATCTACTCCAGAAACATTATACTTGCATAGCTTTATTGCCAGATCCTTCCTTGCTCAAACAGGCACAGAAAATTATCATATGGACCAAATCCTGCTATTGTTAGTAAAATTGATTTATTCCAGCTGAGCAGCTGGTCTAAGGTTTCATTTGCCCTGCAAGAAAGTCCCAGCAGAGATTCACACAAAGAAAATGATGCCCAGGTAACAGCAACACTCACTTGGCTCTCTGGCCATAGCCTTGGCTGATATCACTGTTATTAGAAAGCTGTTTTGGCCAAGAAACCATTTGGGCAGTCAGCCCCCCACTCCTGCAGCTTTCAGTGAAACCTCCGACTTGTCTTCAGCCTTCTTAAACCACAAACATTGCTTCTGATCAAGTTTCTTTATACACTGTAAAGGCAGCTACTGCATTTTGCAGTGGACAGCGATGGCCTGACTTTGCTGTTCTACAGTCAGACAAATTCTTGACCACATAAGCTGAAAGGCTCCTCTCTTGAGGCAACCACAGAGAAGTCTGTGGGATCAGACCAGTCTTTCCTACATAACCTTTACATTCAGATGCTGTAGCTGAAGGTCAAGAGAGATTAAGAGAGATTACAGGCACACCTGCACTGACCACCACCTACCACATGGCACGATACATTGCCTACATTCTTCACTGCAAATGCAACAATCTTAGTTAGCACAGTTTCAGATTTCCAGGCAACCACAACAAGCACAACCACGAACGCCCAACCACTCACTCCAGACCTTGGTGAAGAAGAGGGTCAATTGCCTGAGGTAAGATCCAGTATTTCCAATATCCCTGACTGCAAACACACAGAGAAAGTATCTTCAGAGACCCCTGAGAAATGTCCCAAAGAAAAAATTGCTGGCTCCAACTCTGGCAATGGGAAGATTTTGCTGTATGAGAGATACGCAGAAGACAGATACTGAAATCATTGTAATGTCTCAGAAATTGGACAAGAGGCCTCCATTTTGTTAGTAGGGTCTACTGGATCGGGCTAGAAAAGAGGATAATATGAATTATTCCACAAAAGCAACAATTTTCCTTATGATTCCCTGAATTTTTTGGGGTAGCCTGTCAGTTTTAACCATGTATGACGACAGTCATTTCAATGACTGCTGGTTTTGTTATTTGTTATTTACTCTGTAGCTATTGCCCAGAGATTCCATTCAGGCCATGAGACACAGACCAGGAGCACGAAGCACAAGGTGACATGGTTATGCAAACAAGTCTGATGTCTGGTTTGCAGGTTTTGAGATGTTATTATTATCTTGTTGTTAGGTAATTAACCATAAGATGCAATGGTATCAGTCATCCTTCCTGGCACCTGCCTGGCCACATGAGTGATAAGCACAGCCCACAGTTTTGCTTTTATTAAGGGACATGCACAATTCCCTCCTCTGGCTACCTGGAACAAAATATTTCAGTCCTATCTGCATAGGAGAAAAACCTTGTGCTAGCAAACATAATTATCAGCACAAAATTTGTCCTTCTGACCAATGATTATTGCTTTAAAAAACACTTTAAGTGATTTCAGGTGTTTCACAGAAACCCAAGTGAGTGACATGTTGACATTTTTAACTGTGCCTTGGCTCAGGCCTTCTGGAAGGTCAAGGACAAGCTTCTCTCTCTACCTGCAAACTACATAACTGCCTTTACTTTCTTAAAAATAGTTGGTACCATTTGGATGTTGAATTCTCTGCTGTTTTCCACTCCAGGTATTCTGAGGCTGCTGCAGGTATTTTTCAGGACCCTCAGGAAGAGACAGGCACGGGTCTGGATGAGCACCCAGCACACGGTGCTGCCCGCTCTGCCGAGAATGAAGTTCACCAGCTGCAGCTGCTCAGACAACTTTCCTAACACCATCCCATGATGCAACGTCTCCTGCTCAGAAATTACTCAGAAATCCCCACTTACAAAACAGGACACAGGAAGAGTGGTTTTTTTAGGACACCCAGGACAGCCTGGCACAACCACAGCTCTGTCAAAATATGTGTCCCTCTGTGGGCATAGAAACACTTCTGCATGGTTGAGCGAAACAACCCACCATGTTCCAAATAAGCACCAGCTGCAGTTTTCTCCATATTTTTAAAATTACATGTGGCTCTCAAGAGCCTGGCAAATTGTCAACACAGCCCCTAGCCTGGTGCAATTTAAGTGTCCTTAATCCAAATGGTATAAAAGGAAACAGTTACAGAAACTCTGAAAATAAAGGATGATGTTGGGTTGATGGCTTTCTAAATATTTCTTAAAATCCTGGGGATGCTTTCTGTAAACTTTTATTTTCAGGCAAAACTTTAAAAGCCTGAGCTGCCATCACTTTCCAGAGGAGCTAGTTGAAAGGGTATATTTAGAAGATCTTGTCAAAAAAGTTTCCTTTAAATCAGGCTGCTTAGTCCTACCTACAAAAAGATGTAATTTTTTACTCATTTGCTTTACTTTTAGCTATTTCCATATGTACACATTTTTTAAAGGAGAGAGACGACAGAGCTACCTCCTAAACTTAAATTAAACCATCATAAAAAGCCTGCAGAGAAAATGCCAGCTCTGTGACTAGTAAAAACCAACATAGTATTTTCCTGGCGCAGTGCAAATGACTGATCCAGTAGTTGTTATCTTTGAAAAATGCTCAAACTATGAAATTCTTGGTTGGTTGGCAGTTACCAAAAACTTGTGGGCAGAATCTGGCTTATGTGATTTGAGTACTNCATACCTAAAAAACTCCCTTTGGTTTGAATCACAGAAGCATTACTCTAGAATATGTTCTAATCAGAGGAAACAACCTTCATTCTTCATTTTCTTGAAGAATGTGCAGTCACCTACCCGAAGTGGATATAAAATCCTATTTACACACATTTTATGTATTCCTACTGGGTAAAGCATCATACAAGATATTGTGCAGGAGAAAAATAAGCATTGTATGTGGGGCAAGCCATGGGAGTGTAGGAACAAGGACAGAAAAACATCTTGCTTTGA
>VYZR01086310.1:20846-37696 GCA_013400675.1 Oxylabes madagascariensis
CCCCTTTCCTCAAAACAACTTGGAATATCGAGAAAACTGTTGCATCTCTTCTGACACATTGGTGTTAACCTCTCATAAACCGAGCTTCGTTGTTTTTACATTTTGCATAATTTTAACTGCTCCGTCCTTACTGCTGGTTTGAAGAAAGATGGCTAATTGCTGTGCCTGGTCAATGGAGACATGAATAGCAGATGAAGTTTTCTGTCACTGTTCTCTTTCTCTTTGGGAATAACCTGAGAGAATCCCATCTGTCTCTTTTTCTCTTGGATGCTGGCAGGGTATGAATCACATCAGTTCTGGGAACTTCCCCGGTTGGTGGCATGCAATGCTGTTTAGAAGCTAGATGGGGTAATTAGCTTTGTAGAATTACCCCACACTGCTTCCAAGTGTGGACCGAGGCTTCGTGTTCCATAGCATGCTGCCAGTAACAGTGTTGGCTTTTAAAATTAGGATTTTAAAAATGCAGTGGTGTTTGACCGGGGTTGAACGTTATTGTCAATACTGATGTGTACGTGTGCTTTTCCATGTGTAACTGTTAATCCTGATTCCAGGGCTTGAACGCGGCCTTGTTTTATGAGAATAAGGATCCCCGCACTTTTGTTTCTCTTGTACCTACCTCTGCTCACACAGGGGATGGCATGGGAAGTCTGATAGCTCTTCTCGTTGAGCTCACACAAACCATGCTGACCAAGAGACTGGCTGAGTGTCAGGAGCTGAGAGCTCAAGTCATGGAGGTAATACAGCAACTCTTTCTTGAACTTCATATAGAAATTTCTCCTTTCCCTACACCCTTTGTTCTGGTAAAAAAAGAGTGTTTGAAGTGCTTAAATAGGAAGTAACTTTTTTCCCCTTTCATTCAGGTTAAAGCACTGCCTGGCATGGGCACTACCATAGACGTTATTCTGATTAATGGGCGTCTGAGAGAAGGAGACACCATTATTGTTCCTGGGGTAGAAGGTCCTATCGTAACTCAGATTAGAGGTCTGCTGCTGCCTCCTCCTATGAAGGAGCTACGAGTTAAGGTATGGCAGCTGGTTACTGTACTGACGTTTAGAACCAGGAAAAAGAAAATCAAGCTTTATAAAAAGAGAATGTAGCAGAACATGGTTATATTGATATCTAAAGGGGGCTTCAAGGGGAATACAGGGGACATCTGGTGTCTTTTGTGAAAATGTACTTGTATGTCCATGTTGGGGTGTGTGTTGTCACAGCAGTGGCAAAGAGAACGATCAAGGAATTACCTTGCAGTGGGGGTTAGGATGTGTATGCTTTAATAAGGGATTCAAGTATGTGGCTACATTTGAGAGAATCTTGAATGGAAACTGGAGTGTACTGGTACAGTGACTTCTGAGTTAAAGTTATGGTATTAGTAGAAGTGGTTTTTTAGTAGCAAAAATCATATGCACTTACATTTGAGAAAAGTGAACACTTGAGTTTCTAGGGCTGTTTGGTGAGTGGCAGTGACCAGGACTTCTGCAGAATCTGCAGCCTTTTGGCCTTTTCAAAGAGTTGTTGAAGGTTTTGCTGCCCTAGTCTTATTAGCCTGAGGAGATGCCCTGAATTTGAGATCCTTCCTGCATGGCTTTCCATGAAATGAGGAGGAGACACAGAATCAAAAGGCTGTAAATAAATTAATATATATTAAGATTGATGCATGTAATTCCAAAGATGATGAAAAGAGCTGCTTTGATGTTTCCTGTTTAAAAGGGAAGGAATAAATGTCTGCATGGACGTTTTTTAAGGCAAAGAAAACCATATAGATAACCTGGGTGAGTGTAATAGGACAAGCCTTTCAGGTTTGGGAACCTTGAGCTGTGGAAGTGGACCTAGGCTAGCTGTTGGGCTTTTTTGAGGCAGGCAGTGAGGATGCATTTTGATTCAGCTTGTTCATGTGGAATTGTTATCCTTGAAATAAGACCCAAATTTTTGGGGTGGAGGGCTAAAGGATAGAGGTTTGTAGGAACTTATTGAGAAAGGAAGCTGCCTTGCAGTTTTAAGAAAAGGATGGGACATCTAAATAAATGAAGAAACAAATGAGAAAATCCTTCCAACATCAATTTAAAGATCTTCAGAAATAACTGGGTTTGTTATGTCTTAGAGCCATGCCCTGAGTGTGAGATGTTTGAGGTTCCCCTGGATGGGGAGAGAACCTGGGAAATTAAACATGGAATTATGCACATGAGAAGGCTGGATGGCCTCCAGTGGGAGAGTGAGACAGCCCTTCCTGCACAGAGGCTTGGGCTGTGTGTCAGCTCAGCTTTAGTGTTTTTGTTAAGCCGTTGGCATCTTCCCATCACTTGCCTATGGGACTGAATTCGTGGGGTTTTACTAATGAGTAGCTGCCTATTGCTGCTTGCTCTTTTCTAGTATATGTTCCTTTTTGGCGCCCTTCTCTGTTTTTAGATTTCCCCATGCCCTGCCCACCTCGGCAGGGGTGCAGGGAGTATCTGAAGGGAGAGGTGCAGGGGGACTGAAACGTGCAAATGCAGAGCAGACACATTCACTGGTGAAAGTTGGGAGCTGCTGCACGTCACTGCTCCCTGCCGTGTTCTTCAGCTGCTCAGCACTTGTGTTGTGTTGCTGTGCACCAGCACAGATGTGCTAATGTGTATATTCTCTTTTTCAGAACCAGTATGAAAAGCACAAAGAGGTTGTTGCTGCTCAAGGTGTGAAGATTCTTGGGAAAGATTTGGAAAAAACCTTGGCTGGTTTGCCATTACTCGTAGCTCATAAAGAGGATGAAGTCCCAGTCCTCAAGGTGAGGTGGCTGATGTTGAAGTACAACGCACTGAGGATTACTTGAACTCTCGGTGATGAAACTCAAATGTTGAGAGCTCAGTTTGCAAATAACTAGGTTTTTTGGTTGTTTTAAAAACTATATCCAGTAACATATTTTAGTCTTGTGTCCATGTGAATCTTTGGTGGTGTGATGTTTTTAGTATCTTGACCATTAGTTTTTTCCCTGATACTTTGCTGGAGTGTCTCTGCTGCTAGAATAAGGTTTGAAAACAAGTATTGTGGCATAGTTTGACTCTGTTAATTACTGATTTGATATTTGTCGTAATTTATGGATATATTCTAATCAAATTATATTAGGTACTTATGTACTAGTGGAGTTCTGCAAACTCTTCTAATTGCAAAGCTAATTTAAGACTTTTGCAATAATTTTCTTTTGTGACTTACACATTAAAAATGGTAGAAGAAAGAGGATGTAGCTATCCTAAACCCAAAACTGCTCCATGTTCTCCAAAGGCAGGAAGTTAGTTTAGAAGGGAAACTCACATGTTGCTAATTTACTTTTAATCATAGTCTTTCTTTAGTCTTCTGTCTGCTTATTTATACCTTTGAAGGGAGGTTAAACTTTTGGGATGTCCAAACCCAGACCTTGTTGCTGAGTCCGTGTGAGTATTTACTTACTGTGCTACTGGTAGTAGGTACACAATGGCTAGAAGTCAATGGCAAAACCCATTCAACTGCCAGAGGAAGAGGCCTAAGTGTTAACCTAGAACTTAGAAGGCATAGGCTCTGAAAAAAAAGTGGTTTTTTGACTTCTCGAAAAGCAACAAATTGGCTTTGCTGCTTTTGCATCCTGTTTTGTACCCAGGTCTAAAGTGTTCAGGATCCTTTCCAGTTTTAGGTGTCAGCTTTTGTCACTGATCCTCAGGCAGCCAAAGGCATTGCCACACAGTGTGGGCCATGTGTTTGCTCAGCCTTGCCAGCACAAAGTTGCAGTGCTGGGGAAAGTGGTGTGTAGTCTGCAGAAGGATGTAACCAGCACTGAAGGTGGGCATCTGCTCAGTTTTATACGATCATCTTCCTGAAAAATCCTCAGGTCTAGCTCAGCTCAGGCTTTTCTAATGGCAGAAACAGTCAGTGTCTCCCAGGCTGTCTGTGATTTACACTGCAGCTCTGTCACTTGGGACCTATCACCATGGCTGTCGCATGTTTTCAGCAGCTCGTGAACAGGAAGATTTTGTACCTTGAGGCATAAATAGCAAGAGAACTAAAACTTGCTTTTTTCTCTCCTGTGTTTTTTCTTTTTCCCTAAAGGATGAACTAATACATGAACTGAAGCAAACACTGAATGCAATCAAATTAGAAGAGAAAGGTGTTTATGTCCAGGCTTCTACTTTAGGCTCTTTAGAGGCATTACTTGAATTTCTTAAAACATCAGAAGTGCCAGTAAGTACTACTGTGCTTTATCTGATGACATTGATTCTGTGTTTAGTCAGTAAATGTTTCCTTTTGACTCAAAACTATTAGTGACTTGATTTTTGTGGCTTTCTCCAACAGTATTCAGGAATTAATATAGGTCCTGTCCATAAAAAAGATGTTATGAAGGCATCAGTTATGTTGGAGCATGACCCACAGTAAGTAGCTTTGCTTTTCTGTGTTGCTAAACGTGCAGTGGTGCTGCAGGCAGGCCAGGCCTGGCTCTGGGTTTGGTGTGACCTGTTGGGCTCGCTGCTCCCTACAGGTACGCCGTCATTCTGGCATTCGATGTGAGGATTGAACGTGACGCACAAGAGATGGCTGATAGCTTAGGAGTTCGGATTTTTAGTGCTGAAATAATTTATCACTTATTTGATGCCTTCACAAAATATAGACAAGACTACAAGAAACAGAAACAAGAGGAGTTCAAGTAAGTACAAGCAATCGTATTCTCTAGATGATTCCCTAATACGTGTCTCGCTTATTTTAGTATAAATGAAGCTGCACTTAACTACTTGTTTCCTTATTACTTAGCATGTAGTTCTGATGGAGAGAGGAGAGGAGAGGAGAGGGTACGACAATAAATTGATAGTTTGCAAGAATTCAGTGCTCCAGTCTAATTGTTTAGATCTGGATTAGGCCTAGTAGGGTGAGAGCTGTGAAAAGCTGTGCAGCAGATGCAAGATTCAGCTAGAACTGTTGTGTAATATGGAGTGTTTTCATTAAGGTTTGCTTTCTATACTTGGCTTCTCTTCCTAGATGATGATAGATGGGTTAGTCCTGCAGAGTTAAAAAAACAAAACTAAAAGGATTTGGATTCTATTGTTTCATATTCATGTGATTCCAGTGTAGAGGTCTTAATTCTGACTGCAGTAACATGAATATTGTAATCATTTAAGGATTTATAGGGACCCAAAATTAGTTTTTGGAATCGTGTCATTGGGTGGTCTTCAGTAGAATAAGGATAGTCAAAATAAATGAAAATGTATTTCATTCTATATTGATCCCAACTTGAGTTTGCTTAGCTCAGCTTTTAAATGTATTTGTTCACTTGGCAAAAAAAAAATCTTGAAATTCTGGAGTTCAGGCAGCAATATTTCTATTCCTGTGTTCTTGTGAGGCTGTAATTACACTGTAAAATTACTACTCCTTTGGTCTTGGTCTAAGTTGAGTGGTCAAGCCTGTCAAATTAAAATCTATGCCAGGAATGCATGATTATTGCTCCCTGTAGTTCTTGAAGATCAGGTATGGACTAGAATTAGCAAGAATGGAAAAGAGGTTTTTTTCTGCGAGGTTTTTCTCCAAGTAACACTCCTAGAATGAATGCCTAAGAAGTGTGGGAGAAGGCAGAACTGTTAATGTTACATCCACTGTTCCAGTGTATCTTCCAAAGTGCCTTTTCTTGTCATCTTCCAGGCACATAGCAGTGTTTCCATGCAAGTTGAAAATACTCCCTCAGTTCATTTTCAACTCTCGTGACCCAATAGTGATGGGTGTCGTGGTGGAGGCCGGCCAGGTGAAGCAGGGGACTCCCATGTGTGTACCTAGCAAAAATGTAAGTAAGGGCCTCTTCCCAGTGCATGTTTGATCCAGCTGGTAATTCCTGGGATGATGCACCTGCACCATGGAGTGCTTGCATGCCTTTGCACAGATTGCTGATAGGAGATGAGGCTCCGACTTGCAGATCAAGTCTTTCTTCTGGTGCTCAAATATCTCACTGCTCTCTGCCAGAAGAGTTGGGCCCTGGAGCGGGGCACAGGAGTGTGGCTGGAGGGCACCTGCCAGTTCTGTGCTGTGGTATTGAGTAACGGGCAAAATTGTCATACCTGGTTAGCTAAAAAAGGGGAGAACCAGCTCTTGACATTTTTAGGGATAACCAGTAGATACGCCACATGAGCTGTGGGAGGTTGGTGTCCCTGCCCTTTTCAGGATGGAGTGCTTGCTGTGCTGTACGTTTTGCTTGCGTGTGCTGAGGCGGCGGCTCTGCCAGTGCTGCAGTTCCTGCAGCAACTCTGTGCCTACGAACAGGAGTTTGGAGAAGGGTGTGTTCCACAGAGGTTTGGTGGATGTGTTACAGCTGCTTCACTGTATTACAGTTCGTTGAAATTGGAATTGTTACAAGTATTGAAATAAACCACAAACCAGTGGATGTCGCAAAGAAAGGCCAAGAAGTGTGTGTTAAAATAGAACCTATTCCTGGGGAATCACCTAAAATGTATGGACGACATTTTGAAGCAACAGATATCCTCGTCAGCAAGGTAAGAGCAATCTGCATTTGTGGAGAGGGCTTAGGACAGAGTGGCAGCTTACCTGAAGTGGAAATGTAGCATGAAGTCTCAAAAAGAGGGGAGAAGCCTTCTGTCACAGACTGACATTCTCTTGGGAGGGTGCTTGTGTGGCATTGTGCAGGTGTCCGGAGCTGTGGTTTGAGGTCTGTAGTGGTGCCCCTGCAGAGGCCCAAAGGAAGGAGGTGCAAAGACCTTGCAGCTCAGAGCACCTGCGTGAGTGTGGCATTTTGCCCTCTATTTGCCAGCTGGTTGTACACGGAGCTCTGCGGTACCCCAGGGCACCACAGCCTGTGCTTGAAATTGCACAATAAATAGCAATCCTCTGGTTGCTGTGACTGTGGGGCACTGCGCTTGAAGGCGGAGATGATCCCTTGCTCCATCTTTTGCTGTTGGAAGTAAAGCCACAGCTCTCCACCTTCCCAGCTGCTTTAGTCACCATGTCATGGGACACCTGCCACGCACATGCCAGGGGCGTGCCCGCAAATGAAGGACGAGTAGGGCCTGGGATAGGGGTGGGTTGCTGGTCCTGTTGGCTCTGGTGGAAGCAGAACTCTCCAGTTCTTGCCTTACTGCATAAGGTGTGGGATGGTCTGTCTAGCTGCAGCCCCTCTAGACCAGATAAGGGACACGGTGTGAGGAGAAATGAAGGGAAACAAACAGGATGGGTCATACAGCTGATCAGCAAATGGGAGCTTAGAATGAGTTTAGCTGGTGTGGACTGCCCTTCCTTCAGAATAACTGTTTCCAGTGTGCCAAAAGCTGCCTTTAATTCCTGTGTGTTTCTGACGGGTTTGTCTCATGTGTTACAGATCAGCCGTCAGTCCATCGATGCTCTGAAGGACTGGTTCAGGGATGAGATGCAGAAGTCTGACTGGCAGCTTATAGTAGAACTGAAGAAAGTGTTTGAAATCATCTAGATAACTTTTGCAGCAATGGGGAGGCAGGAATAAATGCACTCTTCCTGTTCTTAAAAAGTTACCAACAAAGTCCTATATTGAAGACAGTGTTGGATATATGTTTGGGAGGAAAATATGTGGATAAAATGTTTTCCATGAGAAACCAAGAAATTTACACTGGTTTGACAGTGGTTAATACACGTTCCCATGGTTCCAATGTGCCTGTTCACCTCTCCTACTACCCTTCCTAATACTGGCTGCTGTTTTAAAGTTTGCTCTTCCCTCTCTTACACCTTCCTTCCACCCTTTTTCCCTCCTTCTCTCCAAAATAAAATAAATTGAATTTTTATTACAGAACTAAAGCTCTTTCACTTTTATACTGATGAGAGCAGTACTGCAGTATTTGATTAACCAAGCTTCTGCAGACTTTGTGATTCTTGGGACATTTTTGATGTAAGAAATACTTCTTTATTTATGCATACCTCTTTCCTTGACTTTCTTTTCCAACATTCTTCTGCTTTGTGCCTATAGAGTTTGTTTTTTTTTTTTTTAAATAGAAAATTAGGCAATTGGTTATCTCTGTATTTGCTTTGTGTGAAACAATGTTGTAAAGCATAGCTGCCCACCTTTTACTGCTTGTACAGTTCATGGAAGTCAACCTGTAATCATTATAATGCAGAGCCACAAATAAAGGAGATGGACATAGCAGCCCATTTGTTTTACAGTTTGCTTCAGTCATCAGTTTCACTTCGTGGGCTGTGGCAAATGTGGAGAGGCCAGGCACGGGCCCTCTTGCCTCCCTCTGCTTGGCAAAAAGGTGGAGGCTGTTCCAGCAAAGCCGTTTCCTCCTCTGAATGCACTTCTGTGTGCTCAAGGTGGTGATGTCAGCGTTCCCGAGGCACGGGAGGGGCAGCCCAGGTGTTTAACACAGCACAACTCCCGGAGGAGGTCAGAGCTGGCATCTCTTCTCCAGCTGCTGCTCAGGGCTGTGAGAACCTGCCGGGAGCTGTGACTTCGGATGCTGCATCACAGCTGTGGAGTCACCTGACAGCGTGGGACTGAAGCAGCTCCAGCGTGGGCGTTGTGATGGCCAGGAGTCAGTCTGTAATCCCAGCATTTCCTACTCCCCTTCCCCTCTGCCTCCCTGCCTGGGATGACAGTGTTCTTACGGAGGCTGTCCCTGGGTAACTCACAGCTCACACTGATGGCAACAAAACAGTCTTCAAAAGCACAAGCTGAAACAAACTCCAGGATTGTTTATGCAGCTGAGATTTTTAACATTTAAGATACTTACAAGAGTTTAACATGCAACACGCAGTTTGATCAGATTTCTTGTCACTTGGATTACTTTTTTTGTTGGAAAAATCTGAATGTTATGATTGAGACTATGTGGACTCCTTTACAAAGGAACATTTAATAACTCACCTCCTTTGCAAATGGAATTTAATTTTCTGGATTTTTTTTTGTTAGACTTTAAACTTGCCATTGAAAAGGACCTTTTCGCTATGGTGTATGGTGCAACTCCCCATCTGTGGGTGAACAGAATGATCAGAGAGAGGAGACTGCATTTAATTGTTAAAATTTTCTTTTGCAAACTATGCAATCATGAAAACTACACTAATAAAAAGTTCTTAAGAACACAGATGTCAGAGTGTGGTCAATGTATTCTTCTTCGTTTCCACAAATGCGTAAGGGTGTTCTTCCATAGGTAAAAACTCTGGGAAACAGATAGGCTCCTTTGGCAGGCTCCTGTTGTGGGATTTAAAATAACCTGACAGTTAATGAATGCTGAGTCCTTTTAAAGATGCCAATTTTACATGTGTCTGAAGACCAGTTCCAAAACCGGGGCTGTACCTGAAAGCTGACTGGTGAAATACCTGCTTGAGTTTCAGCAATACCTGAGCAGTTGATGTGCTGGTTTTTCTGAACCAAGGCAAAGAGAAAAAGGCAGCTTCAAAAGCAGGAACTGAAGGGGCTCCAAAAGACCAAACTAGAAACTAAAGGAGACTTAAGAGATCTCGATTCAGACCATGTCCATCTCTGGACACCCATCGCTGCCTGGATGCAAGCGAACGAGCACCACCAGCTGTTCATGCAGACGGATCTGACTGCCCCAGCCTTCCCAAGGTCCCCGCTGTCTCACCCTCCTTGTGCTGTGGGAGAAGCTCCACTCCCTTGGCACCACTGGGGCCCGTGTTGGAGTTGCTCTGTGTCCCTCTCGCACCCAGCACTGGGCTCAGCACTGCAGGTGCCTCTCACCACTGCTGAGCAGAGGGAACAAGCTCCTGCCTTGACCCCTGGGATCAGAACCTGGGACTCTTTGTGCTGAACTTCACCCAGCACCGGCTGGGTCCCTGGCAGCAGCACCCCCACCCTCTCAGCCCACCCCGTCTCATCAGTGAACGGGCTGAGGCTGCACCGCCCCTCGGCTCCTTTACAACGGTGATGAACAGCACTGGGCCTGGTACTGGCTCTGGATACCACTTGGGCTGGCCCCTAACAGGACTTTGTTCCCCTGGCTACCACGCCCAGGGCCTGCCTGCCCACAGGTCTCAATAAACCTCTCTGTCTCCAGCCTGTACTCCATCAGCTTGTCCCTGAGGTTGGAGAATGAACGAAAACCCTTACTGAAGTCAAGGGAAGTGACATTTCCTGCCTTTCCCTCATCCGTCACCTGGCTGTAGAGGTTGGTACCTCTCCCAGTGTCTGGTCACAACCTAAAGCTAAAGCCCTGCTGCCACTGCTGTAAGCTGTGCTGCAGCCAGGGATGTGACCACACAGCTTTCTCTGCCCCAGCTGTACTGGCAGCTGCAGCTGCTCTCCCTGCAGCAGCTCCTGCTCTGTGCCAGGCAAGGTGCTTCCGTTTAAGCTAGTGGTGCAAATACTGCTCCAGCTTGCATTCCTGCTCTCAGTTCTATGCCTAGCATTATGTGGAATACTTCTCACCTCCCCCATCACGTCTTCAGAAAAGATTTTTCTTACCAACTTGGTTTTTGTCAAGTGTTCTTCATTCTCTCCAGGTCCCTGAACAGCCTTGTTCAACATATCGGGCCACGTACAACTCTGTGAGGCTGCTGAACACCTGCAAACAGCAGACTTGCCCGAAACATGATCTGCAGGGATGCAAACACAGGCCCCAAAAGCAGGGACACGGCAATGGGATGGTTTATTTTGTCTCTGCTACTCCCTACAACCTATTTTGTTTTGCTGCACGAAGGAAATGCATGCCACAGGTGGGGGAGAATGGTGGTGCTTTACACGTGGCTCTGTCTTGAGGAGCAATGCAGAGGATGGATGCAGGCTTGACCAACGCTTGGTGTTGGCTGCTCCCCCCTCCTTTACCGTGCTGCTTTGGGGTGACTTGCCTTCCTCCAGAAGCACCTGAGAGGTGATGGAATGCCCAAGGTCAGACAGCACCCAGGCTTCAGCTGACATCCTGGGTGGCTGGGCCACCCTGGCTTCAATCTTTGAAGGATGAAACTGAAAATGAACTGATTTTCCTCCCTCAGCTTAAAATCTGTAATTAAGTTAGCGGAGAAGAAACAGAAAGTGGCCAGGTGCCTGTACAGCAGCCTCCTCCATGTGTTGAGGCAGTGCCACTGTGTAGAACTTTGTGAAACAAATCGAAGCTGCGCCTTTAGTAAAAGGGGTTCACTAAATTCAAACTGAAGCATCACAAAATAGAATCAGTACAAAAATATACATACAGTTCTTTATTAAACAACTGTAAACACTTCACTGTAAAAATCCATAAAACTTTATAAACAAACATTTTGTAAATAGATTCTATACTACAATAAAAGAATTTTAACACAATTATTTACATGCAATACTGACAAATTTGGCACTTTCTGAAAAGAAATGTACAAAACACTTTGTTGTTTAAAAAGAAATTTGAAATTATAAAAACTCAGGGCATTACTATCATGCACTTTGCAAATACCTCACAAGCACTTATGGCACAGCTAGCAGAGAGCTCCAGGCTCTCATCAAGCTCTTTACTACAAGTTCAGGTAACTTTTAATGTGCTTCCGTAAGTTTGTTGTAAAACTACCTGAACATTGTCAAGAATGAAGTCAAATGCCATATTCCAAACTGATTCCACGGATGACTGCATTAACCTGGAGGGGAAAAGGAAGAAGAGGCTGAAAATAACCATTACAGAACCAGTCCTTTTTACAATCACTTACGGTCTTCACACTGGAAAACAAGATCACAACAGTTCCCAACAAATGGAATTTTGATTCAGTCCTGGTAAAGCTCTCCCTCTCTACTTAAGGCTTGGTGTGTTTACTTAATGGCACAAATTCCTGGTGTGAGCAGTGTCACAGCAGCTTGTGAATGCTGGCATCTGGCAGTGGTGAGCCTGTGAATTAAGTGGTGGGGGACCTTCCACCAACTGCATACTGAAGACCAGAAATGGCAAGCCTCTGAATCCTGATCTTTACTTCCTCATCCCAAGACAGAGATGCTATTTCTCTATTTCCAACAAATGCCAAGTGCAATCGACACATTTAAATAATAGTATTTGGGGCACTGTATTATTTTTTATATATTCATTTTTTATTTTTTATATTTATAGCCAAAAACAAAATCCACAGAGATCTACGAGTTCCCCCTATGATGTGAGTTACTCTTATAATCAGCAGCTACAAGAAGCGAATGAAGGAATTGCCCAAGGAAAACAAAGCAGCTCTGCACTCTCAGTCTCCCTTCTAGATCCCTGTCCTGCAGGAGAGCAGAGGGCTCCTACACTCAGAGCTTTGGAGGGTGTAACACCAGTATCATATGAGTAAGTGTGAACCCTGTGGAGAGACACACTGCCATCAGTGCACATCCAGCACACAGGGACCAGGAATGGGACATTCTGACAATTCAGAAGAGTTTTATAAAGAATTTACTATAAAGATTTCATAAAACAGTTCATTGCATTGTGTATTTTGCATTTTCTAAGGCTAAAAGATATCTCATAATACAAAAGCCCAGTGAACTTTCTACACTTCTGTAGTCTTTTTGGTATTGATTCATTTTGTGAAACATTTTGCAGATCTAAAACCTAGAAAGCTGAGCCACACGGTTAAGCTTTAGTTAATAAGCAAGTCATAAATGGATTAAGACCTCATAAACTCCTGGGAAGAGTATCAGGAGCACAAAAACAAAGTAACAGGAATGGATTTAAAGGCTGGAGATGAGACAGGATGTGGATAGAGCAAGAGAATGAAATCGGGTCTAAGATGCCAGGAAAAAAACGAACAAAAACAGGATGAAGGAAAGGGACAATGCTGATGAAAACGACAATCTTTGCCTAGAAATTGTTGCCCAGAGAAGCCGTGGACCCCCATCCCTGGAAGTGTTCAAGGCCAGGCTGGATGGAGCTCTGAGCAACCTGCTCCAGGGGCAAGTGTCCCTGCCCATGGCAGAGGCTTTGGGCCTGGGCGATCTTTAGGGTCCCTTTCAACCCAAACCATTCTGTGATTCTATGAAATACTACTAAATATTACTCTTAATTTTTCACAAATTACCTATTTTAACACTCCAACTCCTTCCCTCAACCCCAGTTTTTAAGCTTAAAAACACTATTCAGTGGAATGTCTAACAGGATAATGGGCTCACAATGCAGCATCTAGTGTATAAATTCTAACAAAAATAGTCTGAAGTTCACAAACACTACCAATTAAGTTACCTTTTCATGTATTTAACAACCAGATCTAACTTTTCCAAGTCTTTTTCTTCTATTAGATCAGTACAGTATTTCACAACCTGTAGAATGTCTTCTTCCATAGGATCTGTAAT
The DNA here is from genome assembly GCA_013400675.1 of Oxylabes madagascariensis. Classification (NCBI taxonomy): domain Eukaryota; kingdom Metazoa; phylum Chordata; class Aves; order Passeriformes; family Timaliidae; genus Oxylabes; species Oxylabes madagascariensis. Next base: position 34,036 of record VYZR01086310.1, read on the forward strand.
AAAAGAAAAATTTAAAAATTAGTTCTTTTCTCCAAGTATACTTAGAATATAATCACAGAATAATGAGAATACAATAGAAATAAATTCTGCAGTGTCAACATATCAGGGGTGAACCTGACAATTTCTGTATTCTTACACATCTTCCTGACATCAGAAGCTGTGCACATAACAGGACTGCAGGGTCCTGAAATACCTGTCTTATAGATCTCTTCTTTTTTTTCAGTAAGAACAACTGACAGCAAAGCTAGCAGTAACCAAAGGGAAAAGAACTGGGATTTAGAATGCAATGGCTATTTTGAAACTCTTAGGAGAATTATAATGTCCAGGGTAGGAAGGTCAAATTTCCCAAGGTTTTAAGGAGTTTGACCTAATTCAAATCGCAATTGAGCAAGAGCGTCACATTGCACAGTTTTTTTATCTAGGGTTCTTTCCAGCATTTATTTTGACAAAAACCCAAACCCTGCACTCCTTTGCCTCTAAGATGAGATCTTCATAGAAGAAAATGAATTCCCTTTCAAGAGCTTTCATCTTAGTGGTTGCAATATGTTGGAAAACCACAGAAAACCTCAGACACAAGTAACATCAAGGCATAGGAAAATAGGCAGACACATGGTTTGAAGAAGGAGCATGCTAATTTTCATAATGTTAAGCAAGACACAGGAGCTGGCAAAGCCACAGGGTAAAAACTGGCAGTAAAAATCAAGTTCTTCCAAGACTGGCAAGGCAGTAAGACTTCAAGAGTACTGTGATAAATAAGCAGCAAAAGGAAGAGTGAAGGAGAAAGGAAGTACAAAAAGCCTACTCAAAGCAGTTTTCTTTGTGATGCATTGCAAGATCACCCAGTGTGACATCCCGCACCTGAGATAGTTGTGATCCACTCTTTCAACAACGTCTTCACATCGTTGAATTCCACAGCTCCAGCGAGATTTGGGGCTTGCGGCCGGAACGAGCTCGGCTGCTGCTCCGTCTGCAGAGCTGACGGGCCTGAAGAATCTGAAGCTGATGGAACTGCTTCTGCCTGCTCCAAACACAGAAGTGGATAATGCTCAGTCTGACAAATATGGGATCACCATATACATACAGAAATAAGTGTCAGTGAAGAATCCAGTAAAGAAAAATAGCAACATGAACTCAGTCTAAAGAAGCAGACACAGCTTTACCAAAAGCTGTTGGTGTTGAAAGTACCTGAGCAGCTGTTCCTTCCTGTTTCAAGAAGCCATCTATTAGCTTCTGTGGGCTTCCAGATGTAGCTAGCATGTTTTTTGCAGGACTACCAACAAGTTTGTTTTTCAAAGGACTCTGAATCTTTTTCACAGGACTAAGTAAATTTTTCTTCCGTATTTTTTTTTTATTTTTCATAGTTGTATGCTTCAGGTGTAGAACAGGATTTTTTGACACTGAAAAACACAGGAATAGTCAGTGGTTGATACATTTGAAATTTAATACTTTTCCATTGAAAGGGGAACTCTGTATCTCCCACAAAAATCTAATGATCACTTGAGAAAACACAGCCTAGATAAAGCAACTTTAACACACACACCATTCCAGATCCTGGCAAGTTTTTAAGTATTTGAAAAACACTGTTAAGACTTTCAGTGTACACAGAGGATACTCAGCTATTCATAAGCTTTTTAATGTGAGCATTTCAGTACTTAAATATAAGCCGCTGGAGAAATCTGAATCGACTGGATGGATTGCCTCACCTCAGAGTACTGTCCCACCAGTGTTGTCAGCAAAAGCAGCAGTGTAAAGCCCCCACAATGCTTTTATCACAGTTTATGAAGGAAATCACTCTCATTCCATCATTCTAACTTGTCTGCATTAGTCCACTGGCTATGAAATCAGGGTGTGATTAAAATTACAATGCAGTGTTTAAGTGGCAATCAAGCCAATAGCATTTACCACCTATTTTATGACAAAGCATGTTCACAGGGAATTAGTCTTATTTCTTTCTACTGATTACAAAAAGGAGATCTGGATGATCAGCTCAGAGCAAACCCAGCTGACTATCAGACATACAGTGAGATGCAGTACCTTTCTCTAGCTGCCCCAAAGCCCTGCCAGTGCTATGGGTTTCAGGGAACCATGAGAATGCTCCCTGAACAGAGTTTAACTAACTTAAGAAGGTGCAATACTTTAAGTCACAAGACATATCAAGTTTGGATTCCATTCGGCAAACATATGGAAATGGGTAAATTCAGTGCACAGTCCCCATGAATTGAATTAATTACCCATTTGAGTAAAGCTGGGCAGCTGTTTGCAAACTGAAACCACAGCTGGTTCTAACTGACAGTCTGTCAAAAACAAATACAGAAATTCAACTGAACACAGCATCTTCAGAGAAGCTCTGGTTGTATTTTCCAGTTTGGTGCTTAGGGTTTGGATAGCAAACAACTCCTGTACCAGAAGACCACTTCACAACTACACATTCTCACCTGAAGTGTTAGCAGGCTGCTGCTCTGATTGCTTCTGCCTTTGATCATATGCATCTTTCAGCTCTGCTTGCAACTCAGCAGGTAGTGCAGCAAAAACCTCGGGGTCCACCTGAACAGTAACAAAAGATTCATTTTATTATTTTAGAAGTGAGCAGCACCATTTGCTTCCTTCTAGGTCACTCACACAAGAAAGGTATTTACATTTTATGCCAAGCAAAGATAAAGGAGATATAACTGAAACACTATAAAATGCATTGTACATTTTCTTTGTATATTTTAGTTTGTAAAAACAACAAAAATGTACATTTAATATTACTCTAATTATTTATTAAAATTACTATTATGAGCATATAACCCTTTACTCAGCTACTGATACCCAGTACAGCTGCATTAAGAGCAGGTTTAAGCCTTACCCAGGGAGCACTCCCTTCAAAATTCAAAACAAACATTGTGATCACCAGACTTTTCTTCTTCCTTTTCTTTTGATACTTCTATTTCCTGCAAGCTGCTATACAACTCAGAATATTCTTGGAAATGGTCTCAGTTCTTTAAGGACAGGAAAAGCCAAGTCCAGCTATGTCATATTTCGAACTAGCACAAAAGGGTTTAATCTCTTTCTCCCACAGTTGTCGACCCCTTGCTTGACTGATGAAAGCACAGTCCCTTGCAACTGTCCCAGGGACTTGGATTCTAGACTGGAAATAATTTGATGTCAATTGCCAGACACACTTACATGGACAAAATAAAATTTCTTGTATTATCAGTTATTTTTTCTCTTTGCATGTCTGAAGTAGCGTATTAGTGACAGACTCATCTTGTATTTGGAGTTTCCCATTATAACTGCACAGTGTTTTCAGCTCATAATCTCCAAAATCTAATTCAAAAAAGCAAACCTATCATTTAGTGGATTAAATCTGCCAGTGGTTGAGTGCCCTTCATTTCACTGGTAAAATTCAGAGATGAGCACAAACAACAAAAAATTAGTCAAAACTACAATTACTGCTCTAAGAGCACAATGCAACTTCTATCATTATCTGAGATACTGTATTTATTACATGTCAATCTGCAAATGTATTAAAATTTTTCTCTAATTTTCAATAGAGATTTCATTTTTTTTAAACTAAAACATGTATGCTATTACAGGGAGGTACAGTGTGCTGCTATTCACACACATGACGTCTAAATAATACAGATAATAAACACCAGAATGTGCTCTTTACAGGTTA
>VYZR01086312.1:24477-37942 GCA_013400675.1 Oxylabes madagascariensis
CTCAAAAGGGAAAATACCTCTCTTGAGCAGCAACAGGGTGGCATGAAATTTCCAGTTTCTGCAAAATGTTCGATTTCCTCTTATTTTTCCCTCAACCTTTGAGTGATTTCATTTTTCTTAAAATCACCCTAATGACCTTAAAACTTTCCCAGAGCTGGGATAATAGGCTATAGTATGACTCCACACATGGATAAATATTGACAAAGAACATTCACATAGGAACTTGCTGCGAGCCCTGCTAGGCCTCCACCCTAATTGTTATTGCCAATACCTGTGGCAGGCTTTTTATCAGAGAATTAAATACCCTGGCATTGCCTCATGCTGAGCAAACAGGGGCTGGAAACCCAGGAAAATAAATCTGGATGGCCTCAGTTCGGACATAACCTGGCTGTGCTGAAGTCTGGAATTTTATATGATTTAAAGGCAAAACGTAAACAGGCTTTAAATAAAAAACTGGCTTCAAATCAGAAATGCTAAGGAGGAGTGGCTTCAAGGCCTGGAGCAGCTTAAATAAGAAATATTGCAGATATCCATGGTTTTTCCTACTTATATCAGGGACAATTTGCCATCAGCAGGATTTGTCTGGGCATGAGAGTGCTCAGGGTGCTGAGTGGGAGAAGAACTCTGAGTTTTGGGACAGCTTCAGCAGACGCAGCAGAACAAAGGGGCAAAGCCCTGGCGCAGAGGAGCTTTGCCAGGAGCTGGCATAATTATAAACCAAAAGAAACAAGGCACTGCCACTTGGCAAACAAAGGTAGGATGGGAATGCAACCAGGGCTCCACCTGGGCTCAATCCCAGAAGGAAAAGTTTTGATGAGGCAGAAGGTAGGAGAGAAATTCAGACTGGGCACCAGGAATTTCCCAATTACTTTTGACAGAAATCACAGAGTTCCAGAGTGGCTTGGGTTAGAAGGTGTGGGTTTGTTATCTTCTTTTCTTCTGTTAGAGCCAGGATAAAATACTCGNAAACCTGAAATTCTCAGTGCCCAGGGTTCCAAGAGGAAAGGTCCTTAAAGATCATCTTATTCTAACCCCCTGCCATGGGCTGGAACACCTTTCACTGGAGGGAAGGTTCTGATGGATGATTAAACAGGATGAGCAAGGTCATCATCTTTTCTGGACGCTCTGGGGCAAGAGGGACATTATCCTGATGGATTTCACGGGATGTTTTGGTAGCATGTGTAGGTGCTGCAAAAATGTAGAGATCCTCTTTCCTGCAGTGTTAAAACCAGGTGAGATTGTGCTCAGCTGCAGTTGAGGGAAGGCATAATTCATCCAAACCAAGATTTTTATCATTATTTTTGGGTTTGATTGCAGGGTCTGAAGGGTGGGTCTCTACTTAAAATTCCTCTTAGTGTCAGCCTGAGCAGAGCTGGGCAATAACTCAATTTCTCACAGTCTTCCCAGTGCTTGGAATCACCAGGGAGGCAGTTGAGGAAGAGGAGCAGCTTGTAAATCTGTCACAGCAGAATTTTCCCTCTGCTCCCAAGCACACACGTGCTGGACCTTGTGCTGGGTGCAGGAATCTGACACTCCAGAATGTGACAGATAACATATGTGAGTCTGAGCTCTCATTCCCCAGCCTCAGGAAGTGCTGGAATGTTTCTTTGAATTGAGTTGCATTTGTCTCATGTGCTTGGCAATTTCAAACACTCTGTGTATGTGTAGCACAATCTTTTCACAGATTATTTAATTAAAAAAACAAACAAACAAACAAACAAACAAAAAACAAAAAAACCCCAAAACAACCATAAAACAAAACAAAACACAACAAAAGCCAAAACCATGAAAGTCATCTAATCTAATTTTCTGCATAGCAAATGTTATTGATGCTTCCTAAATTAACTCCTGTTTAATTATGACTTGTTTATGATGGAAAAAAAAACCCCAAATTAATGCAAAAACCCCCAGATGTCAAATTTTTTTGCATGCCTGAAGTCCCTCATATCCCAAAAGTAGTTGTTCCAATCGGTAGCTAGATCCACATTGTTCAAAAAAGGCATTTTCATCCAAAAATATGGATTTCAAAACGTAATTTTAGAGCAAATTTGTATTCTATTTCTGCTTTATCTATATCAATATACTCTTGATATTCTCCACTTTTATTCTGATTAAATAACTGCTAATCAAGGCAATTTTTGCATGATCAAGAGAAAAAGATTGTTGATTTGTTATCATTTTTCTTTTAAAAGCAAACACATTCCTAAATTAACTCCTTATAAAGTGCTTATAAACACATTGAAGAACACACCGGTCATTTGAAATGTTTTCTATTTTCTAACTGTTTTTGTAGGTCCATTTTTCACTATGTAACTTTTGAATATTATTATAAATATTTGATCAAACTGTGTTTTGTTGGTTATTATGCTGATTGTATCTTAATGGCAGGGTCACTCACTCTGGATTACACTGTGACATCACATACTATTGTTAACTGAGAATTGCTTGTTGAAAGCACAAGTTATTCCTTTCTTGACCAAATTTATTTATTTGGCTTTGTCATGACACACAGGTCACAGCTTTCCAGAGGAATGGGATAGGTTTATTGACACAATTTGTAAACCCATAAAAGTTTAACAATACAATTGATGAGGTGAAAATAGGATCTCTTATTTCTTACAACCTAAACCCAAGAGTGAAGAGTGTGATTCCTGCTCACCCATCAGAAAAAATAGTAGGAGGGACCCCAGACCCACAAAAAATATCCATATGGAGTTTCCTGTAAATGTCTGTGTTCCTAAAGTGAGGAATAAAATGAAGCACATTGAGTGGAAAACATTTTCCTTATGGAAACTCCAGCCTGGAGGAGAACTGATCTGAGACAAATTGGAAAGGGGCAGAGCTCTGCCATGGTGAAAGAGCTACACCTGCTGAGTGTGGAGCTTTAATCTGCCTTTCTAGTTCAGCTCCTGGAGGAGGAATAGCCAGGCATGCATGAAATCAGGGCTGGAAAAAGTCCCTATGGAAAAGCTGGCTTTGGGGGTTGGCTGGGAGGTGCAGCACCTGAGTGATGCAGGCTGAGGTGACACCAGTGCAGAAGGGACAAAGGGTTTCTCTTTTTCATGGAATTCACAGAATGACTGGTTTGGAAGAGACCTCCAAGATCATCGAGTCCAACCCATACCCAAACACCTCAACTAAACCCTGGCACCCAGTGCCACACCCAGTCTTCCTTTAAACACATCCAGGGATGGTGACTCCATCACCTCCCTGGGCAGACCATTCCAGTAGTGTATCACCCATTCAATAAAAAACTTTTTCCTAATATCCAACCTATATTTCCCTTGGTGCAGCTTAAGGCTGTGTCCCCTAGATCTGTCAGTGCTGCTGGAGAAAGAGACAAACCCCACCTGACCACAGCCACCTTTCAGGGAGTTGTAGAGAGTGATAAAGTCACCTCTGAGTCTGCTTTTCTCCAGGACAAACAACCCCAGCTCCCTCAGCCGTTCCTCACAGGATTTGTGTTCCCAGCCCCTCACCAGCCTCGTTGCCTCCTCTGGATGCGCTCAAGCGTCTCAATGTCCTTCCTGAACTGAGGGGCAGAGCTGGACACAGCACTCAAGTGTCCATCCTAAACAGAACTGGACACATCACTCAATGTCCTTCCTAAACTGAGGGGCAGAGCTGGACACAGCACTCAATGTCCTTCCTAAACTGAGGGGCCAGAGCTGGACACAGCACTCAAGGTGCAGCCTCACCAATGCCGTGTACAAGGGAAGAATGACCTCCCTGTCCTGCTGGCCACGCCATTCCTGATCCAGGCCAGGTGCCCTTGGCCTTCTTGGCCACCAGGGCACACTGCTGGCTCATGTCCAGCTGCTGTCCATCAGTGCCCCAGGTCCCTTTCCACCTGGGCACTGTGCAGCCACACTGTCCCCAGCCTAGAGCATTGCAGGGAGTTATTGTGGCCAAAATGCAGGACTCAGCACTTGGATTTATTAAACACCATCTTGTTGGATTCCGCCCATCCATCCAACCATTCCAGGTCTCTCTCCAGAGCCCTCCTCCCTTCCAGGTGATCAACACACGCTTCCAGCTTAGTGTCATCTGCAAATTTACTAATGAAAGACTCAATGCCCTCATCCACGTCATCAATAAAAACATTGAACAGGGCTGGCCCCAGCACAGATCCCTGAGGAACACCACTGGTGCCTGGCCCCCAGCTAGATGCAACACCTTTCAACACCACTCTCTGGGCTCAGCCATCCAGCCAGTTCCTAACCCAGCTCTTTTATGCTTTCCTGAGGTGGTGGATAAAGAATTCCTGCTTGGGTAGCTCCCTCAGCCTCATCAGAGTGGTGCTCCAGCCCCATTCCCAGCTCCATTCCTTCTCCGGGCACGGTCCATCCTCACAATGTCCTCCTTGTATCAAGGGGCCCTAAAATCACCTCAGGATTGGAGGTACGGCCTCACCAGGGACAATCACCTCTCTGCTCCTGCTAGCCATACTAGTTTTGATTAAAAGCTGACAACATTTCATTGATTTTGGTGGATTTTCAATGCAACCCATTCTCATTATCTTAAATAAATTCTGTGAATCCCTTGGGATCTCAGTGCCAGCACTGAAAAGTTGTCTTAAATGTACACAAAGAAATTGTTAATCCTAGCAGTGAAATAATGAACAAAATGTCATTGCTTTTGTTACTGTTGGAAGAGTTTATTTATTTAAGCTATTTTTAACTAAAGATTTAAGTTCCATTTTGTAACAGCAGTCTCTGAGCTAACACAAATATGTGTTTTCATCCAAAATAAAATGCCACCTTCTGTTCCTGAGGAGTTTGATAGCTGTTGGGAGAAAGAAGAGACTGCATTTTGTTTGGACAGACAAGAACATCATCTAGTGAAAGAAGAACAAATAAAATCAACCACAGAATGGTTTATGGAGAGTTCCATTTATCTTGAGTCTGCAATGCCATATCCTGTTAAGTTTCAGATATTTGGGTCCAAATATTTGCCACATACCCAAAGACATCCAAACTCGGTCTGTGAAGAGGCAGCTCGAGTTTTTGAGGTTTCAGGTCCAATTATCCCACTTAAATTGCCACAGTGAAGTCTCTTGCCTCCCCTACAGCCTGGACCTCATCATGATGCTGACATCCAACCCTCAGAGGAACTCGATGATTCCCCAACCTGTAGCAATGTATTTGCACAACCATTCTGTGTACCAGCCAAACTGTTTATAGATAACGAGCCACCTGCAGTCTTGTTTTCAGGGTTCTCAGGAGCTCATCAAGGCCACCAAGACAACAACAGGATGAAAATAGAAACCAAAAGCCTGCGAAACTGCCTGAGAAAAATGCAAAACCAAGATAGGAGATGCACAGCGTGGTGATGGACACCAATTAGATGTCCTACAGGATGTGTCCCTGCCTTATGGACAAGTGGCCAATGGACAGACACCTGTGTGCATGGACAGCAGGGCTAGAAACTATAATTGAGGTCTCATGTAAACAATAAATGGCTCCTGTTGAAATCATATTGATTCGGTATTCAGTTGCTCATTGCACCCTGCACCAATCCCTGCTGGGCTAAAAGGGATTTAATCACTTGTGTGATTGAAGTCCCAGGGCAAAGGAGGAGTGGGATTTGCAGCCCTGGAGAAGTGTTCTCAGGCACACGGAGGTTTGTGATGACACTTTGAGTAAAGAACCCCTAACTTTGGTGTAGAAGCAATTCATGTTTCCTCAGGGTCACGTCAAGGAGGTATCGAGTGGCGTCCCTTCAAATGAAATACAAAATTAAAATGCAAGCTTTTTATTTATTTATTTATTTGTCTGCTTATTTATTTATCTCTTGGAAAGGGGAGAGATCTCTCTCTTAGTGTAACTTGCTCCCTGCTACTCATGCTGTGAAATTCAACCTCAGTGACACAATTCATCTCTTTCTATCAGTGTCAGGAAGAATTAAAATATTTCCAAGCTGATAAAGACTGGAGAAAATTATCTCAGACCCCGTAATCCTAGATTCTTACTGATCTAACATTCACAGTACATTCTGAGTTTTGGAATGGGAGTTTTGAGAATTTTTTCCTTCAGAATATTCATCTTGCTTAGAGTTGACACATCAGATTATAACTGACATTATAATTTGTACATCAACAGTTCAGGGTCTTCCGATTTTGAATATTACTTTAATAAGTTATTTTTCCTCCAGTTTCTCCAAGGAACTCCTGGTGAGGAACGGCAGGAACAGCAGGAATTCCCTGCTGGAAAGGATCTGAATGTGCATCCCCCTGCAAAGAGCTGGCATCGATTTCCCACTTGCAGATACCAACTCTGCAAAAAGATGTGCAGGAGAAAAAGGCAACTTCCTACACTTGCCCTGCCACCTTTACTGCAGAAGAACATTTGAGATTCCTGGAGAAGAACATTTTGGATCGCAGTAGAAGAACATATTGGATTGCAGTAGAACATTTTGGATTGGTGAAGAAGAACATTTTGGATTGCTGCAGAAGCACATTTTGGATTGCAGTAGAAGAACCTTTTGGATTGCTGAAGAAGAACATTTTGGATTGCTGCAGAAGAACATTTTGGTTTGCTGCAGAAGGACATTTTGGGTTGCTGCAGGGAGGAGAGGTGGTGCCTGAGACTCTGTCAGTGCCTCCCACGGCAGCAAATCCATCCTGGCTCATTCCTTTTACCAGGCAAGCAGCCCCTGGGGGATGTTGTACCCTTTGTATGAGATCTTTTGGAGATCTCAGGACTTTTTGATGCCTCTGCAGAAGCCTGCACCTTGAAATATGTAGTTTTTTATTATCATTAAATTGATTCTTTGTTGTTAACACTGTTGTGGGTTGGCACTGACTGGATGGGCAGCCAAGCCATTCTGAGAGTCCCCTCTTCCAGTGGGCAGGGGAGAGAAAAGGTTCCTGAGCTGGGATAAGGACAGAGACACATCAGTGGCCAAATGCAGTCACAGGCAAAGCAGACTCAAAGCCAGGAATGCTAATTGAATTTATTATCAACAAACTCAGAGCAGGATAGTGAGAAGTAAAATAAATCTAAAAAACACCTTCCCCCCATCCCTCTCTCCTTCCCAGCTCTGCCTCCTCCCCACCAGAGGAGATGGAAATGGGGATCATGGTCGTTCCCATATTGTTCCTGTCATTTTTTAGGGAGAGGAGTCAGAGTCCTTCCTCTGGCCCATTGTGGGGTCCCTCCCACAGGAGACAGCTGATCTCCACATGAGATCTATTATCTGCCTCATGATGGTGGAGAAAATTATTCCTGCCTTTCATAATCACACGGGAGGTGAGGCAGGAATGACTGAACTGTCTGACCGTGCCAGAATCACAGATTTGGGACAAAGGCTGCTTCAGTCACCCGGGCCAAGAGGGGATCCTTGCTCATGGGGCAGAGGGGCTGAGGGCAACAGGAGCTGCCTCACTCCCTGGGAGCCCTGCTGGCTGCTGGAACTGGCCTGCTCTTGAACAAACACTGCTGAGGAGGAGTTTTGACCTTTTCATCTGCTGTTTTGTCTCCCACATAACATTACTGTAGGCCGTGCTTATGTCTGTTCATTTTTTTCTTCTTGACAGATGGTCTGATACAGCCCTTAATTCTTGACAGCAAAGGAGCAATATATATCTCTCTGACATTCCTCTTTATCTTCATTTATTTTACAGTACTTCAGAGTCCCAGAAGTATTACTGTAAAACTTGTTTCAACGGTACCCCTGAAATCCCAAGAATTAAAGTCAGTTGAAGGGGAATATATGTGGTATTTTATTATGATGTTAAGGAGTCTCTCCCAGCTTAAGCAGTCTGCTTCACTAATATGCTCCTATTGCATTTTCATTCTTTTCTGACTCTTCTGCAGCTCAACAAGATGTTTCTATCTGTCAGGTAATTCTTCCTCTCCTTCTTTCCATTTTGACATGTAAATGTAAATTATCTTGCTGGTGGGATTTGAATCGCTTTTAGTTCAAATTTTAGAATTAGGATTTAAAAGCTTAAATGCAATGATAGGGCAAGGGGGAATGGCTTTAAACTTGAAGAGAGGAGGTTTAGACTAGGAGTTAGGGAGAAATTCTTCCCTGTGAGGGTGGTGAGGCCCTGTGACAGCCTCCCAGAGCAGCTGTGGCTGCCCCTGGATCCCTGGAAGTGTCCAAGGCCAGGCTGGGCTTGGAGCACCCTGGGACAGTGGAAGGTGTCCCTGCATATGATAAAGATGGAATAAGATGAGTTTTAATGTCCCTTCCAACCCAAACCATTCCATAACTTCACGCTCCTTGTCCCTGGTTTTTTCCAAGGGTCATTCCCACCACTGAATTCCCCTTTGAGGGCTTTGTGGCTTTGTTTACTCATGGGTTTAACCACTCAGAATGTGCTACAAGCTCTGTGGACTCTGCTAAAACACAAATTAGTCCAGAATTGATTGCACAGGATGGACATTGAAGCATCAGCTCAGGTAAAGCTCTTGTCTGGTGCTAGAACACATTGTACTGTAACAGGAGAGCAGCTGGATCAATATGTTTGACATATTTCCCATTGCCACACTGAGGTCAAAGTCATTGTTCACCCTCAGGAATTCCTGTGCCGCCAGGCTGATGCAGCAGCAAAATGTGGGGAACAGACATGGGATGTCTTCAGCTCAGCAAAATGATCTCATCAAGGGGGCAACAGGGAGTGGCTAAAAATGAGCTAAATGGGAAAATGAGAATGGCCAAAAAAAAAAAAAAAAATATATATATATAAATATAACCCCAGCTTTGAGTGATGTCCACAGAAATTCAGCTTTCAGTTTATGTCGTGCTTTGCTTCTGTGTCCGCGTCACATTTGAATGCTCCTGAGGTCGAGGTTTTTTGGCTGGAGAAACCTTAAATACGCATCAACTCTTTTCCTTTTTCATGGTGGGAGGTAGAAAACCAATAATATTCAGGCCAAGGGGCCTAATTCCTATCAATTGACTTGAACACCTGCTCTCAAGTGTCTCTTGGTGTAATTTTCTTTCTCGATGTCTTTCTCGTCGTGAAGGGCCCAAAACTGACCCCAGGGTTTGAGGTGTGGCCTCAGCAGTGGGACACAGAGGGGCAATCCCTGCCCTGGTCCTGCTGGCCACACTTGCTGTCTCGGACCTGGTGGCATTGTCCTTCTTGGACAGCTGGGCACTCCTGGGCTCATGTTCATCCCCACATCCAGTAAAGGACGGAGATTCTCCTCAGCCCTTCTTTTGTTGCTGATATATTTACAGAAAACTCTCCTTTTATCCCTGAGTTCCACACAAAACTCTACGCTGGGCCAGGCTTGTCTTCTTATTTTTTAATTTTTCTATCTTTTCCTCGCTTTGAGTCTTGTGAGCCACAGGCACTGACCTTGTTTTTGTGCTGTTTCTCTGACACTCTGCTGGGACCACGGGAAAGACATTAAGAACAATTTACCCACAGAAGTTTCACGGCAGCTCTGCAGAAATGAAGCCTTAAATTCACTTTTTTCAAAGGCAACACAGGTTCTGGAGCTCTGTAACCAACCCTCATTTTTGTGGGATGGTTTTGTGTTTGGGATGGGTTTTCTCATGGGTCTCACACAGCTGAGGCAGAGAGTGAGGAATCAGGGATCTCAGACTGAAGGAGAGTGTTTGTGGCTGAGAGGGGAAATGCAGCTCTCTTTTCTTTCGAGGTATTATGAAATATCCTGCTGTGATTGCCATGTCTTTCATCTCAGCCTAGCTCTTAAAGATGAGAGTGCACTGATCATAAGCGTGAATTTGTGATGATGCCCAAAATACAAGAAGAGTGAGGAGAGTGTAATAAAGGACAGCATAAATAAAAATAAAGGTGAGTAGAAAGTTCTTTAAGTGACAAATTCTCAGTGAGGGCAGAAGGGGGTCACTTCCCTGGAGAAATGTTGGTTAATATTGCTGAGCTTGATAAATTGTTGTGGTATTGTTGGGAGTGATGCTCCTGCTGGGTTTTCCCTGTGCAGACATCCTGGGCTTGTATTGCAGATCAGACTCAATCAGGGCAAATTTTTATTAGGCCTTCATTAGGTTTAATCATCTTCATCTTCCTATGAGCAGAATATCTGTGATTTTTAGTGAAAATTGTACCCCTGCAAGGACATTCAGTAAACCTACACCCACCTCAGCACTATAGTCTAACACCTCTGGGGTATGTCCTGTCTCCTTAAAATTGTCCACAGAATGAAGAATGAACACAAATCCCTGCTCTCTTGGCAAGAGAGCAAAACAGCTTCCCCTGAAAGACTTCAGGGTGGATGGCTTGGATTGCTTTGTTCATGCACTCACCTTCTTATCCTAATTTTGGAAAGGAATTGAGGCAAAATCAAGCGGAATCAACGTGGTGAATAAATAATGCCTTGTCTTTATATAGCTTTTTCTATACCCCCGTCTCACAGAGTGCTCGTGGCAGTGCTATTCCAGGCATTTTGCACCTTATGTAACAGAGCTGTCCTACTGCTGACTTTGAAATGGATTGCTCTTGGCCTTCAAATCATCTCCTGACAGTGCACGCCACAGATCCTCAGCTGCTTCTCCCTGCAAGTTTTACTCTTTGCTTGTGCTTTAGTTTGAAATGTGCAAAGGGAAACGCGGAGTTCTGCATTCTCCAGGTGAGTTTGAACTGGCAGATGCATCTCAACAGCAGGAAAATGTTGGGATGAGAGACTGTCCCCATACACATGTTATTTTCCTACCACATCATCAATAATATCCTGCACAAAATGAAGGAAGAGAAATTAAATTCACAACTCTGTGTAGTTTGCCACTCCTTACTTTGGTGGACTGAAAGCCCAGATGATTGAAATGACTCGTCCAGCTTTTCCTGTGCTGTTTAAGGAGAGGATAAATCACCTCCAAGGTGTAATTTAAATTACTCAAAAAGGGGTATCCAAGAGAGGTTGAGTGCCTGACTTGTTCTACAGGTGATGGGCTGTGTCTGTTACATCTATAAAGTGAAATAGTCTTAAGTTTAATTTTATGCAAAATATCTTTCCTCCTGAACAACAGTTGGAAGTTTTAGGTAAAAAGACTTTTCTTGTCACCAATCTGATGCAAAAAGTGACATTTTCCAAGTTCTTCTTTGTAGAATCTTAGGAAAAAGAAATGTTCATATTAACTAACTATATTTATGTGGTAATTTTAGTTTTGTATTTAAATTATTTTTTTGATAAAGTAGCTCAGTTTAGTTCTTAATATAACACAGACCACAAGGCGTCCAGGAATCTTGAAAGTGAGAGGTTTTCTTTTACCACTTTGTTTTTTACACGCCAGAGGAAAGAACACGGTGTTCATCTGAAAGCAGGAGAGCTTGTGCCTGATTATACCCAGCTATTTTAATACTGGTTCTTATTATACTGCCAAATATTGCATGCATTTATTCATTTTTTTCTTCTTATTCTTCCAAACCGAGGTAATCTATTTATTGATGTGCCATAAATCATCCTGTTCTGCATCCTAATGCGTCAAAAGAAAACATATTGGGTGACAAAAATCAAATGTCCATTTAACTCAAGGACATTGTCACTGGTGTTCTTCACAAATACCATATTTTAAATATATAATTGTAAAAAAAAAATATCCTAAAAACCAAACAAATCTGCAAGGCCATTTCAATAATTTTTTTTTTTTTCTACTGTTCCCATGAGGGACAATTTTTATCATATGGTCTGAACACTGAGCCCAAAGTGAACTATTCCGTGCAGTAACTTGTGGGATGAGCACAATTAGTCTCCTCTTTCTTGTGAAAACAAATATGACTGAGAAATGCAGCACAAAACCCACTTGTGAGCTGGCATAGACTAATTAGGGAATCAATTAGAAGTAACATGACTGATGGAGGCAAAGCAGAAACATCTGTGTGACACACTGGGAAAGGTTGGACTGATCATGTTTACCCATGGATGGAGGGAAAAGTTAGATATTTGTTTTACTCATGCTAAACCTGCAGACTGAATGATGTTCTGCCTTAGATTTTGGTTCCAGGGCTGGCTTGAGCAAAGCCAATGACAGCCAAAGGTGTTATTGTCCCATCCCTCTTTCTGGGATGGCTCTCTGCCATCCAAAACACCTCAATCCCATGGAATATCCACTCCTGAGCGAAGGAGCAGCCCAGGCCTGGAGCTGAAAGGATGAAGTGACCACATTCATTTGGGAGGAAGAACTGAATTCAGCCCTCTATATGTTAGCAATGGTATCTTGCTTGTTTTAAAGCCCAGATAAAGCTCTCTGGCCTATTTTATTATTTCCTCCTGTGGTTACAGTCTGTGGATCCTTCTCTCATGTCCAGTGAGAGATTTGTTATTGCAAGCTATATGGTGGTGTTGCTACCTAACCTCTAAATTTATTAACGTTTTTGCTTTTCCTCTAAATTTATTGACTTCAATTCGAGCTTGGCAATTAGAACTTTGCAGATGTTGTGGATATTTGCTGCACGTGACAAAGAAACCTGCCCTGCTGTGAGGCAAGCACTGAAGTCTGGATTTGTGTGACAGGGAAAGGTGACACAGCTCATTTGCTTCAGACATGTGAGACCACAAACACAAGCAGATAAAATTACAATGTCCCACACTGTCCAGTGTCCTGGCTTGTGGCTTTTGCCGGCAGCATGAAGAGCACCTCATTTAATCCACAAAATAAATGTGGCAGAGGGAAATTGTTGGCAACAAGAGTGGGAGCAGTTTTGCATTCATGATTTTGAGTTTCTCACTGGAAGCCAACTCTTCTTCAACAGCTCTCCCCAGTAAAGTGACTGCCACAGGAGAAATATTTCCATTCATCTGCTCAGAGAGATGCTCCCTCTGTATTATGTCCTAAAAAACCCCTAAAAACGTGTTCACCATCCCTCAGAAGTTTTCCCCAGAGCAGCAACTGCTCTGATCATCCCCGTTACTACATCCCTGACTCCTGCATTCCAGTCAGAAAAGAAAAATCATATTTGTTTGCACACTTTGGGGCTTTAAAAAACTTTAGCTGCTGTGGGAGACCTCCAAGAGGCAGAACATTCAGCTTGTCTGACCCGTTTGCCATGGACCACATCAGTCCAATTCCTTTGGTATTCGTCATGTCTGTGGGGCTGGATTGCTAAACTGAATTTTTTTTTTTTTTTATGAATGCTTTATCAGTTCCTTTCAGCCAGGATTCAAACTTCCTCTCTCTGCCTTCCTTTGCTGCGTGTAAAAGTCCCTTTCCTTTCCCTTTCTGGGCAGGGAAGATAAAGAGATTCAGAACTGGGCAGTGTTTGTTTGGGGCCAGCTAAAAGCCTCACAGAGAGGCTGGCTGATAAACACCAAGAAATATATGGATTTGATTGGGGATTTTTGTCTATTAGTTGTGGGTTTAATGAGGAAAATGGGAAAAAACCCCATAGTTCAAACCAAAAGAGGGGAAATATAAGTTACACATGAAGAAGAAATTCTTCCCTGTGAGCGTGCTGAGACCCTGGCACAGCTTCCCAGAGAAGCTGTGGCTGCCCCTGGATCCCTGGAAGTGTCCAAGTCCAGGCTGGACA